>MJUU01042395.1:117012-156130 GCA_002080025.1 Modiolus philippinarum
TTCACCCTTGTTCATTGATAAATATGTCACACTATCCACTTAAGTCTGTCACTTCCTATAGATAATAGAAATTTTCCAATTTCTGCTTTATTTGAACATTAATTTCTCCTAAGTTTTGCATGTAGATCAAGAATGACCATATGTAACTGAAAAATGACCCTGTTACGATTAAGGACTTGTAAATAGCGCTGTGTACATGTGAATTTTTTTTTTAAGACAGGGTAAAAATTCTAAGTGTTGGATTTTTTTATTTTGAGGGCGTACAGGCAGGTAAATTTAATGGTAGGCAATATACCTTTGGTTAATACTAAATCACTTGTCGACAGGTAAAAGGTGGCACTACCCGTGTCAGATTAGTCCATTCTCGGTGACATCCGCGCACGGTAAAAATTTCATTTAAACATAATAGAGATTTTCAAAAAATTGTTTTCCTCAATTGTTCATAAGTAATTACAAAATTTAGAAGTGTACGGTATATTTACATAGTCCTGCAAAATTTTGAGCTGAAATATACATCAATGCAGTCAGGAGAATGCAAAATCCATTATCTAAGGGAAGTGAAACAGAGTTTAATTGTTTTCATTTATTTTATGTAATAAAAGAATGTTTAGTGAGAACCCATGAGAACCACAATATATAAACTATAAAGTTCTGTACATGTATATATTTATATGAGCGCTGTGCCTTTAAAAAGACAACTTTGAAGTCAGAGGCTACTTTTAAAAATTCAGATGATGCTGTTAAAGTTCCTTTAGTTACTGTCATTGTAAGATGTTTCAGAATTCTTATATTAAGATTGATGTATTTGAATTATTACACCACCTCAAGCTACTCGGGTTAATATGAAGTTGTCTAAAGTAACTATACATGACTTGTTAGAAATTATTATTTTTTTAGCTCCTGTTTCTTTGGAGGTGTAACTCCAGCAGATGATCCTACCAGATATCTAACTTGTGTGGAAGAATGTTTTTCTAAATACCTGGAAAGAGATGGAAGAAAGCCTCTTGTAGTCAACATAATGGGTTGGAATAAAGGTAAACAAAATTTATTGCTGCATTGAATACATAAACATGGATTTACATGATATCCATTCTGTTTTATAAATTCAATGTTCACAAGTAATATTATGTGATTTAATCAATACAGTTTAACCTGCCTAAACTGAACTCCTCAGAGACTGTAGATTTTGTTTAGTTTAGACAGGTTCTGTAAACCAAGTCATTTTTGTGAGTGATTTATTCATATTTTATTTAAGTGAATATACATTATTTCGACTATTTTTTAGCTCACCTGATCCAAAGGGTCAGTGTGAGCTATTCTCATCACTTGGCGTCCGGCGTCCGTCCATTAACTGTTCACATTTTCATCTTCTTCTCTAAAACCAATGAGGCAAATTTAACCAAACTTTACAGGAATGATGTATGGAAGGTCCTTTACAAAGATTGCTCATTTTGTTCCAATCAGATAAAAAAACATGGCCGCCAGCATGGAAATTAGTTTAACATTGGCCCTATGGGAAATTCACATTTTCATCTTCTCCTCTGAAACCACTGAAGCAAATTTAACCGAACTTGACAGGAATGATGTATGGAAGGTTCTCTACAAAAATTGCTCATTTCGTTCCGATCTGATAAAAAACATGGCCGCCAGCACGGAACTTAGGTTTAACATAGAACCCTATGGGAAAATTCACATTTTCATCAACTCTTCTGATACTGCTGAAGCAAATTCAACCAAACTTTACAGGAATGATAAACTAAAGGTCTTTTATAAATTTTGCTCATTTTATTCTGATTCGACAAAAAACATGGCTGCCAGCACGGAACATATTTTAACATTGGCCCTATTGAAAATTCACATTTTCATCTTCTTCTCTGAAACCACTGGAGCAAATTCAACCATACTTAAGAGGAATGATGTATGGAAGGTCCTTTATCAAGATTGCTCATTTCGTTCTGATCCGATAAAAAACATGACCGCCAGCACAGAACTTGGGTTTGACATAGGACCCTATGGGAAAAACATCATTTTCAACATATCCTCTGAAACTATTGAAGCAAATTCAAGCAAATTACAGAAATGATGTATGGAAGGTCCTTTACAAAGATTTCTCATTTTGTTGGGATCCGACAAAGAAAATAGCTCCTAGCATCGAACTTGATTAAGAATGGTACCCATAATTTAAAACATTTTTTTTCATTACATGCCCTTAAATTATTGAAGCAAATTCAGTCAAACTAAGATTGCTTATATTGTTTTGATCTGATAAAAAACAAGACTGCCCGCACAGAAAATATTTTAAGGATGAACATCACTTTCATCACCTGCTGTAAGCATTTTGTCAGGTGAGCGATTCAGGCTCAGTATCTGAGCCTCTAGTTATTATTATATAATTACATTTTATGAATATTTATTTGAATTCCATCAATTTGATAGGTGAACATCAATCACGTGGCATTTCAATGTGAAGTTGCAATTCCCTTGAAACACATTTGACCACATGTTCACGTCGCGGCTGAATTTGTAAAAATAGAATCCCATTGTACATGATGTACTTTCTTGTAAATAAATTTGTTTTCATATTTCGGTTTTAAAATATAATTATAAGAATTGAATGCATTATTTTGAAGTTTCATAAGGATTATGAAAGTGTTGACTGGGCGCACATTTTTAAACATGAAGCGGCAGAAGAAAAAATGTGCTTCGGTCAACACTCTCATATCCCAATGAAACTTCAAAATAATGCATTCAAATCTTAAATAAATGCATTGACAGAAATATGAAAACTGTGAAAATTAGTTGCTACGAGCTTCTCCAAAATTGATAAAACGTTAAATAAAGTATCTGCAAAATAAGTTGGTTTATAGAAATTGATTAACAGAGTTTCAGAATAGATACCAGAGTACCTCAAGGCCTGTTTTGTTTTGACAGGGGTTGTTGTTCGGTGATCTCACTGTATAGATTTTTGTAGACAGATATTGAAGTGTATATTTTCTGTTAGCATTTATTTTACAAAAAATATTATGTGCATATACCTTAGTTTTCTTAAATGGATGATCATAGTATACAGAGCTCTACAATCATTTTTTTTTTAAACTCTCTCCATTGCAAAATACAACTAAAAACTGACTTATCAGAATGGTTATTTATCTTTTCTGGCCATTTTTGTTACAAATTACAATCAAACAATGCTGACAAGGAACTGGAGATACTTTTCACACCAGAATTACCAGACAATTAGACAAATTTGATTGTTAAATCACACCCTTCATAGCGATCAGCTATAAAACTCTGCTGTAATTTTCTGTGTAAAACTGATCCTATTACTATGCCAATACATTATGATCAGAATGATGTGGATATTATACTGAACAACAAGAATGGTGTGTTTTTTTCACTGTATACTTATCAGCGTCATTCTGATCATTGTGTATTGGCTGAGCAATAGGATCAATTTTACAAGGCTGATAGCTATGAAGGGTGTGTAAATACTGTGTCTTCTGAATGAATTGATTTTCTGTTTTACAGGTGTTGGATTAGCTTTAACAGTAGACACCATTCGACTAGTAAGCGCTTCATTATTGGTACAGATTAACTCTGTAAAGACACTTGTAAATTTTCCGGAAATGTCGCCAGCATTTGTCCATAATGAGGCAGGATGGAAAGGAAAAGTCTGGGTTAGTATGTGATTACTGGTTAATGATGTTAATTGTTCACATTAATACTTAAGAATGTGTTTACTGAGGCATTTTGACAATTAATATAGTTCCATACATAAATATTTGGTATGCTAGTAATGACAGGTAAGGGGAGGGGGGACATATTGTTTCATTTTTAGCTCACCTGGCTATGCCAGGGTGAGCTTTTGCCATCACTTGGCGTCCGTCGTTCGTCCATCCGTCCGTCCATCCGTCCGTCGTCCATCCGTCCGGCATAAACTTTTCATTCAAAGATCTTCTCCTCTGAAACCACTGGGCCAATTGGAACCAAATATGGTCACAATAGTCCTTGGGTGGTCCCCTTTAAAAATTGTATCCAGCAGGTCCGTACCTCATCCAAGATGGCCGCCAGTGGGGAACATAGTTTTAGTATTGGACCCTATAGGAAAAAACATTCAAAGATCTTCTTCTCAGAAACTACCGGCCCAATTACAACTAAACTTAGTCACAATGGTCTTAGATGGTCCCATCCAAAAAAGGTATCAGACAGATCCGTACCTCATCCAAGATGGCCACCAGCGGGGAACAGAGTTTTAACATTGGACCCTATGGGGAAAAGACATTCAAAGATCTTCTTCTCAGAAACTACCAGCCCAATTATAACTAAACTTAGTCACAATGGTCCTTAGATGGTCCCATCCAAAAAAGGTATACGACAGATCCGTACCTCATCCAAGATGGCCGCCAGCTGGGAACATAGTTGAAACATTGGACACTATGGAAAAGACATTCAAAAATCTTCTTCTCATAAACTACTGGTCCAATTTACACCAAACTTAGCCATAATGGTTCTTAGATGGTCCTATTCAAAAAAATTATCTGACAGGGCCATACCTCATCCAAGATGGCTGCCAGCAAGGAACATAGTTTGAACATTGGACCCTTAATGGTAACCCCTATCCAAATTTTAATTTGAATTGTGGTCTGATATGGGTTGAAATGGAATGTAAACTAGACCAGAGAACTGAAATTTTAGAAAATAAAGTATTCTGCTAGACATTTTATTTGTGATTTCAGCACTATGTATAAACTAGATTACAAGGGGAACCCCTGCCCAAATTTATTTGTAAAAGGGGGACTGAATGTTTTAATTTCAGCAATATGTATTATCTTGATTATAAGGGGAACCTCTGCCATAATTTTTTTAGAATGGTGTTCTGTTAAGGGTTGTAATGGATGGTGGAGCTTTCGGTTGCCATGGAAACTTGACAAGAAAACTGAAGTTTTGTTTTCAGAAATATGTAAACACTAGCTAATAAGGAGAACCCGGTTCTCCAATTTTTTTTGAAAGGGGCTTGTAATATTTTGATTTTGGCAATAATTATTACCTAGATTATAAGGGAAACCCCTGCCCAAATTATTTTTGAAAGGTCGTCTTAAATGGGTTGAAATAGATAACACATTCAAATACATTTAAAGATCCTTTTTGAAACAATGTGTCAAATTAGAAAACAATGGTACATTGATGGTACCTTTCAATAAAGGTATCCAGGAGGACCACACCTCATCCAATATGGCTGCCAGCATTGAGATAGTTTATATTGGATGCCATTAAAAGAATTAGGTCTCTGAAATCACTAATCCCATTAGAAATAAACTTGAATCACAAAAGTCCTTTGGTGGCCCCCTTCAAATTTGCATTTGGCATGTCTTCGTCCAATCCAAGGTGTCCTCCAGCAGGGAACATAGTTTATTGGACCCTATTGGAAATGACTTTTGAGTCAGCCATGGTCCAGGTGAGCGATACAGGCTCTTGAGAGCCTCTTTTTTCCATGCATTTTCCTAATTAAATTCAATAGGGTCTATAAGTCTTGTTCTATTTTTAAACTTTCAGGTACAGGAATTGTATTGCAAATTGGTAGTTGTATTTTTAACAAAATTAAATGATGTGTCAAACAAAAATTTAGAAGTTTATAATCCTTATACGTCATATTTTGGCAGGAAACATTTTCAATTTGCAATTTTATTTTGAAATCTCTGTGTTACATGTGGAATCTTACAGACCTTATTAGAAACCTTAATGACAGTGTTATCAAATGCTTGCCATGCACAGGATACTCTTTATTGAGTTTTAATTAACACTATATATGCAATATCTGTGTCAATATTTTTTCGACTTAGGATTCCTGGATTTTCTGCTTGTTACCTCATTATTGATTATTGATTTTTATTCTTTGTGAATTCACTTTGAAACCATCAACAAGTAGCAAGTTATAAACATACTTCACAGCTGTATCAAGATGGCCCTATACTGCTGATATTATGTACCAGATTATGATAATGCTACACCTGGGGTGTGCTTGGTTGGGCAGTTCTGCACATGTTCTTTTAGTTCCAGTTCCAGTGACCAATCAAACGAAAAGGAGCACACAAGAATAATTTTGTCAAAATTTTTTTATATTCTTTTAAATTTTACTTGACTATTAATCATTATTTTTTTGTCTTCGGTGTCATAAATTGAATAATATAACTTTTAAAGACAGTTTATGGAAAAAAGTACAACACCAGTTGTTAATCAATCATTTCTCGAAAGACTACTTTTGTCAATTCAAAGGCGATATGGGTATGAATTCAATGCTCAAACCCCTGAATAACAATCGCCTGCCACGTATATATTGTTAGTTTGTATCATTTGCAAAAATCCAGCACATTTTTCATGCAAAACTGTTAAAATCGTTTATTGTTTCTCAAAATATTCCTTTGGTCACCATATTGAATTTTGTCTGGGACACCTTTTTTTTTCGGGGCAGATGGAACCTGTTCCGAACATTGTTCCATTCTGTTTTATTGTCACTTCCGGATGTTCCATTAGTTCAGAACACTCCGAACCTCCCAACCGAGCGCCACCCTGTATTATGTAATTTTTATGGATTTCGAGGGGGACTGTAAATTTTGACCTTTTTAGCTCACCTGGCCTAAAAGGCCATGTGAGCTTTTGCCATCACTTTGCGTCCGTCGTCCGTCAACAATTTCAAAAATCTTCTCCTCTGAAACTGCTGAGCCAATTGTAACCAAACTTGGCCTGAAGCATCACCAGGGTATGCAGTTTAAAAATTTTGTTCGATTAGTCCGAAGACCAAACAGTATGGCTGCTGTTACTAAAAATAGAACATAGGGGTAAATTGCTGTTTTTTGCAAATAACTCAAAAACTGTTACAGATATCAAAAATCTGAGTAAAAGTGATCAGCATAGCAAGATCTACCTACCCTGCAATTTTGAAGAAAATCCGAAAACCCGTTTTGTAGTTATTGCCCTTTTTCTGTGAAATTTGCAAAATTTTAACTTTATTAATTTTTTATCAGAAATACTATAAGAGATAGAAGTCAACTTTAAATTGCAAAAATGTTCAGCATGTCAAGATCTACCTACCTTGAAATTTTGAAGATAATCCAAAAACCCTTCTAGGAGTTATTGCCCTTTTTTCACGGAATTTTCGAAATTTTCATATTTTTCATCTTTTATTTCCAAAACTGTAGAAGATGAAGGTTAAGTGTAAATTGATAAAATGTTTGCAATGCTGTGGCGACTTCAAAACTGATGTTGAAAATTACTGGTTCACTGCCATTTTCAAAATGGACGCCAAAAAAAGGCGGGAAAATTCAACATTTTCCAATTTCAATGTAATTTGGTTTCCAAATAGATATTGATGTTGCGACTTCAAAACCGGTGTTCAAAATTCTTTGTTGACCACCATTTTCAAAATGGCCGCCAAAAAGGCTGGTAAATTCAACATTGTCCGATTTCAATGAAATTTGGTTTCCAAAAAGGTATTAATGTCGCAAACTTCAAAACTGATGTTAAAAATTCTTCGTTGACCGCCATTTTCAAAATGGCCGCCAATAAAGGCAGGAAAATTCAACATAGTCTGATTTCAATGGAATTTGGTTTCCAAGTGGATATTGATGTCGCTACTGGAAAACCGGTGTTGAAAATTGTTTGTTGACTGCCATTTTCATAATGGCCACCAAAAAGGCGGGAAAATTCAACATTGTCCGATTTCAATGAAATTTGGTTACCAAAAAGGTATTGATGTAGCAACTTCAAAACAGATGTTAAAAATTGTTCGTAGACCGCCATTTTCAAAATGGCCACCAAAAAAGGCAGGAAAATTCAACATTGTCTGATCTCAACGAAATTCGGTTTCCAAGTGGAAATTGATGTCATTACTGCAAAACCGGTGTTGAAAATTGTTTGTTGACTGCAATTTTCAAAATGGCTGCCAAAAAGGCGTGAAAATTCAACATAGTCCGATTTCAATAGAATTTGGTTTCCAATTAGATATTGATGTCGTAACTTAAAGATATGGTGTTACAAAATGTTGTTGACTGCCATTTACCAAATGATGTCTCGACTTCAAAACTGCATGATGTCGAAAGTGGTCCTTAGCAAGACAATTTTTGTCAAAAAAGCCCAACAAAGAAGTACAGTAAAACATGATCAGACTTAAAATAGAGTCCAAGTTAATGTTGGTGTTTGCTCTACCAAAGTTTGAGAGACTGAAGTTCAACTGTATAATTTACAATGTTAGCTTGATTGTGGCAACTGAAAGCCAGGTGAGCGATATAGGCTAAAGGGAGCCTCTGGTTTAAAAGATCTTGTTGCATAGTTGTCAATGATCCAGAGATGTAAAATTTTCATACTGTATATTGTATATATCTCCAAGAAAAGTAAATTTGTCAGTATCTGCATCGCATAGAAACTTGTAACTAAATGTATAATAAAATCTTCCCACTAATTCTTCTTTCTTAACTAACAAGGGATTCATGTGAGTCAATCCATATTTTTTCTCCAGGATAAGAAGTGGAGTTACATGGATAATAAACCACAATACCAATGGATAACAATAAATTCATCAGTGAGTGCTAACGATAAGTAAGTATGACTGTGCTCCTTCATATTTGTTACCAATTTTGAATTAGTTGGTAAATGTGTCTGATAGAATTTTCTGATATTTTCATGACTTACACTTTGGTTTTAGAGCATACAAAAAAAATGGGGATAACCGGCCATATAAGTGTGACATCTGTCTTGTAAATATCAGGGCTATTCAAGATTTAATTGTATAGGGGAGTTGGAAGGCACTTTTTATTTTGCCCACCATGCATAAAATTTTAATTAAGTTTTTCCATTTACTTTATACAGAAAGGGGCTGAAATGACAACCACACATCAAATTTAAATTAAAGTGCCTTCTGAAAGGAAATTAGCAAATTTTTAACAAAACTTAAATCCATTGTAGATACATCTGATAGAGTTTTCAAAAAAGATCAGTAAGGCCATACAAAATTAATTAATTGGTTCTCAGGCCATTTTTCATTTAAAATGATGAGGGAGGGAGGTGATTTTTTTTTATCTTTTTATTTGCAAAAAAATAGATGAGGCAGCTTTTTACATTGTAAAAACCACCAAAAATGTAGTGAGGGAGGTGATTTTTTATTTTTATTTTATTGAAATGGCAAAAAATAGGGTCAATGAGGGGCTTTTTTCAAGCCTCAAACTAGATGAGGGAGGGCCTGTTAACCAATAAATTATTTTTTTATGGCCTAATTTATTGGATAATATACCTGCCTTCAATTTGATGAGAAAAATTTTGGGGTTACCAAAGTTATTTTTTTTCAAAACATTGATTTTTGCCTATTATTTCTATGCAAATTATCTCCCCTTAATAAACGGAAGTTTACTGAAACGGTTCAAATGGCATTTTTGATCAAATCTTAACTATTATAAGACATTGAAAATCATTTTGGTAACATTCCCTTAGTGAATGCCATTTTTTGTCAGATATGCAAGAGTGATGGTCAGTTTTAAACCCACATACTACCTTTATAAAAAATTGATTTCACAAGTTTATATGACAACTTTATTGCAATTAAATGATATCATAAACTTGTCGAGAGTGTTGAGTTTAACAGGTTAACACCAAAATTGCATAATTGTAACCTGAGATGAAGCCATAGAACTTAACAATCCATCATAGTTCATATTGATTTAAGGCTTCATGCAATTATTAAAAGGACAGTTTCTTAAAAGTTGTAAATAAGGACATACAGTCGAACTGCCATGGCTAGAACACCAAAGGGACCATTAAAAACAGTTTGAGCCAATGTGGGGTTCGAGCTATCAAGGTCGAATTTTGTTTAAACTTGAACAAAGGGACAACAAAAAGGGTTCGAGGCATCCATGGTGTTCCAGTTATTGCAGTTTGAGCCATCAAAATTCTACTGTATTATGATTAGCCTGTGAAAAAAGATATGGAAATGAGACATATAGTTTCCACAACAAAAACTAGTTGATTATGAAATTTCTCACAAATAAATTTTGCAAATGTTTGAAAGCAAGGCTTGCCGAGCTTTTAAACTTTGAAAATTTATTTAACAAGATGCGAGAAATTTCATAATTAACGTGTTTAAGTTGTGGAAACTGTTTCTCTAATGACTGGTCGAAAAACACCGAGGATTGTATACCGAATAAATTTGGCGAGAAATGTCACAAATGTTTCCACACTGTTCAGGAAATGTGAAAACTGGATAGAAATTAGAGAAATGGTTATTCTGTTTACAGCATCAGCAGACAGCTGTAACATATGATTCAGTTGTGTCTGTGTGGGCTTGATGGGTATTAAAGTTAGTACTGTGAACCATTTACTTGTATTATTACATGTCACTAGGTACAGGAAGAGCTCTGACATGGAAAGTTTGTATGAAGCAAATTTTGAGACCAGCTTGTGCATTGAAACAAATGGATAAAGAAGAAACGTACAGAAAGTATAAAAATGTTTTAATGCATTCTTGATGTATTTTCACAAATTTTGTCATGATAATGTAATATTTTTTCAGTCACATAGTTAAATATAAAGCTTTAGACCATAGAGACTTATCATTGTATAGCTACTTCAGCAGTAACCTTGAACTGGGAATGACCTTCAGGTCTGTAACTCCTTACATAGTGCCGTGGAAATCTGTAGCTATACATGTATGCCATGCAACAGTAGAAAATACCCAGATCCTTTACAGTATCAATGGTAACCTGGTAGCCCTGTGTCATGCAGATATTTCACAAGTATGTTTTGATACTTCAATATTTTTTCTTTGTATGTGTGTATTTGTTTGTTTTTCACATATTTTATGCCCCTGCCATTAGGCGATGGGAGCATTAAGTTTTACTCTTGTCCATACGTCCGTACATACGTCCGAAATTTTCGTCAAATATTTCTCAGCTTGTGTATGCAGTAATGATTTCATATTTGGTCTGAAGCTTAAGTATGATGAGTTGTACCGTGTTTTCCCTTTTCTAGCCCGTAACTCATCTACTTCCTGTTTGACGACAACTTTGATTTTTTCCCATTATAGCCATATATTGAAATTTTTCGTCGAGGATTTCTCAGATTGTGTATGCAGTAATGATTTGATATTTAGTTTAAGCTTTAGTATGATGAGTTGTACGGTGTCTCCCCTTTTCAAGTCTGTAGCTCATCTACTTCCTATTTGGAGACAACTTTGATTTTTTCCCATTATAGCCATATATTGAAATGTTTCGTCAAGGATTTTTCAGCTTGTGTATGCAGTAATGATTTTATATTTGGTCTGAAGCTTAAAGGGAAAGTTCACTCAAAAAATTAAATTTGATATGTTATTCAAACATGTATTTTAAAACGTTGTTGCCGTGACCCGTTTTCAGATCTTAAGTGGTTATTCTATAATTTGTGTTTTTGTATCAAAATTTTAACAAGCAGGGGGCTGCCATATTGACTTCTTCCGGTACCTTATACAAGGCTTCCAGTACCTTATATAATATTATTTGATTGGTCAATACTCGATATCCATATACCATATAGGAAAAATAAACTACAATGTACGCTATCAATTTACGATCAAAACATGAACATGAAGTTAGGGAAAAAAACTATTAATTGTCCGAATTTCGAGTTTCTATAAGTAATAAAAAGAAAATGTTAAAGAAACTAACCCTTTTTCAAAAGAATGTAAATTTCGTGCACACCTTTATTTTACTCCTTTCAAAAACGAATGTGCACACGTGCGGATATTTTTCACGGTTAAGAAATTGTGCACTTACACTTCGTTGTTGACAAAACTTAATCCTCTGTAACATGTTACCTTGTTAATTGTAATTGTTTATTGTCATTAATTAAAACCCCAGGTGGCCCGTGTGACACAGGTGAATTATTTGTTCAGGTGAATTTTTTGTTCAGGTGAATTTTTTGTTCAGGTGGTCACCTGTGACATGCACGCCACAGAACTTATTGCCTGTTTATTATGTATGAATATATGCTTGTAAACAAGTCAATTAATCATTTATTCCACAGTCCGAATAATGATTGTGATGCAGTTGCGATTTTCATTCAGAAAAAAAAAATGTGTATCCAGATATATTGTAACTTTCAAAGCATATTTTTTTCCATTAAAAATCTATAAATATTTCATTTTCAAGTACAATTCATATGGATGTGTGAAATTACAGAATACAGAATTCCCACAAGTTTTGTTTTGCAACAAAAAGAGGGGCTTACGCACCCCCCCCCCCCCCCCCCCCCCCCCCCCCNCCCCACCCCCGAAATCCGCCATTCGGATTCATAGCTTGTCGAATTGGTCAAATACAAACTACAATACAAAAAGCATTTTGAGCGTTTTATGGGCTGAATATAGGATGGACTTATATGTTTAATAATCAGCAAGGAATTAGAATAATATTCATTGTGTGTTGATGTCCGAGAGTGTACAAATTTAGTCAATTTATCTCGACAACATTACAACTTTGGATATTGAACTCATAATACATTTTTTTACTATTGACCGATTCAAACCAGGGAATATGCTCAAATATACCAGACTTCAAAACAAAACAAAAATACTAAATGGCTAAATACATGTAACGCTTGCTGTACGGTGCGAGTTTGTCGTTCCCGACAAGAAGGCGGTTGGCCTTCGCTTAACCCAAGAAGCTTCAATGTTCGACAACAAGCATAGAGGTCTCAATGTTTGTTCTTTTTTTTCTGTTTGAAAGTTAAAAGTCTGAAGAACCCTTTTTTTCATACAAAAGATACTGTCCTAGTCAGCGAGGTTAAAAAAAACAGAGTTTTTATTATGCTGATGTGCGTGATTAGGATTATGTGTCTTGTGCTTTTTTACTAATATGGAACTTCTTCATATTGTCCCGACTCAACACGTATTCTGATGAGACTTATGTGCTAGGCCCCTTATGCACTTAGGCATGCACGTGTCCTCATATTTCCACTAACTGCTATGTACGCAATCATATAACACCGATTTTGTTATATGGAAATGAAGTATGGGGTGCTTTTAATCCATTAACAGCTAAAATTAAAAAAGAGGGAATTACATTTGATGATATTTATAAAAACTTTCCATGTGAAAAACTTCATTTAAAATTTTGCAAAGTCATTCTTGGAATTAGCAAAAAAAGTACAAACATTGCAGCTCTCTCAGAACTGGGTCGACTACCACTCTATTTTGTTATTATTAAGAATTTACTTATGTATTGGCATAGACTGGAAAACTTAAACAAAATGTTTCCTCTACTGCAGCATGCATATGAACATTCTTGTAAGTTACATGCATCAAATAAACCTTCTTGGTATGGTTCCATAGATATAATAATAAAATTGTTCAAAAGGGTAAACAATATAGACTTGAAAGTATTTATTGGTAGTTCACTTGGAAAATTCAAAAGAATCATTATTGATAATTTGAAAACCATACTTATTAAAGAGTGGAAAGGCAAAATGGAAACCTTTTCTGAGGGAAAACTGCAAACTTACAGTTTGTACAAGACTAGTTTTGGGTTTGAAAAATATCTATCAAATATCAATAGTTTTTCACTAAGCTGCGTATATCAACCCACAGACTACAAATTGAAGCTGGACGATACAAGGGTATCCCTCGATGCCAAAGATTATGTACTAAATGTTCCACAAATGCTATTGAGAATGAAACACATTTTCTGTTTGAATGTAGTAAATATAATGNGCATAGATGGTTTGATTTCAATAACCGCTAGCTTTATTCATCAAAATATTAAAGAGAAACTTTAGAAATCCATGCAAACACCTCCGTTTGGTGAAAAAGAAAACAAACTTTCTCACTTCCGGTTTGTCGAAATACCGCAAAATTACCAATATGTCCAAATACCGCAAAGTACCTAAAATACCAAAAAGAAGAACATGTAGAATGTCCAAATACTGAAAACAAAGTTGCCTTTTGTATAGACTAGATAGAACACTTAAAGTATCACTGTCATTACTGAAAACAAGGTTTATAATTGTCAATGAAAACAAATTGTTTTCCAATGAGTTCAAGTTGATTATTACACAAAAATGCACAGGTGACATCTGATTAAAATTACTGTGGAACTTTTTTCTATAGCCATTGAAAGATTTGGAAATTATTTTTGTATACAGCAAGATGTTTCATAAAGACATTCAAAAATAAAATGAATAATTGAAACCATACATGCCATACCATGTCAAATAAAATAGAATCATGTGTAACAAAATTCCAGCATTCAAAGCAGATTGACCTAACGTAACCATTACTGACTTAAGCTACCGTAGAGAAAGGGTATGAAGATATAGAAGAAAAAAACAATCTTCATTGCTAAGATACTATGAGAAGATAAATGAATTAAAAGGAAAAACATATTGAAAGGAAATATTTTATGTAATTATTTTTAGTGGCTAAAGATTTTTGAATGTGGCTAATGAAAATCTTGGGGTATAAGCCACAGTGGCTAATGCAAAATTTTTCCTACCGCCAACACTGCAATTATTCCAAATATCCACAAATAGACACCTAAACATTGTCTTTTTGACACCTCCCATGAGGAAAGTACCTTTTGTGATTAATTCTTTTGTCATTATAATTTAAATCAATACCCGACTCATTTTACCTGGTGGGTCGTCTCGAAATGTTTTCACATCTTTGTTTATTTTTATACTACACAAGGGAAATTGTACACCGAGATAAAAAATAAAGAGACATTGGATTAAAATTCATGAAAAATCAAGTTTTCAAATGTAAAATAAGAACTTCTTGCATGCATTTTTATGATTAACTTCGTTTTTTAAAACACGGTTGTTCAAATTCGAAAATCATTGAAATATGGCGAATGCTCTAGATATTGCACCGCTTGGGAAACTATTCTATTTAGTAATGTTGGGAATAATAGTCTGAATCTCAATAGAGGTATGTTTTTATAATGATTTACATGTTTAGGTCCATGAAGATTTAAATATATTTGAAAACGCGGCATACAGTCCGACAGGAAACTTATTTTATTTCCGACATGAAATCATGTCGGAAAGTGCTAATGGAAATTTTAAAGATCCGATATGACTTCGCACTTTCAAAAAAAATAAAAAATGCAAAAATCCGATGAAAACGTTAAATATTGAATAGAAATACGAAGTCATATGTTATAGGACTAGACCTACATAAAGCACAAACGTACAGACGTGAACGGCATATCACCTCTACGGAAAGATGGCATTCTCCACTTGGACCCAACTGACCAAGCTAACATACTAAACTCACAATTCCAGTCAGCATTTTCTGAAAAAAGAAATACCAACGAACATGAATTTTAAGAAAGGTGCCCTATGAATGGAAGCTATCCAACTGCTCCGGAACTTAAATCTAAACCCTAACAAAGCTGCAGGACCAGATAACATCAGACCAAGAGTATTAAAAGAACTGGCAACTGAAATTGCACCTATTCTGACCATCATATTCAGAAAATCTTATGAGACAGGCCAAATACCATCTGACTGGAGAACAGCAAATGTGACTCCTGCTTTCAAAAAAGGAGACAAATATAAGGCGGAGAATTACAGACCCATCTCGCTAACCTGTGTCTGCTGTAAATTAATGGAGCACATCGTAACAAGCCACATAATGGGCCATGCAGACAGAAACGAAATCCTGTACCCTCTACAACACGGCTTCAGGAGTAAAAGATCATGAGAAACTCAGTTAATTGAATTTATCGACGATATCACGAACAACATGTCATCAGGGAAACAAACAGATGTTCTTATCATGGATTTCTCCAAAGCATTTGATAAAGTGAGCCACAGTCTCCTTGTACACAAGCTTGACCACTATGGAATCCGTGGTAAGACAAACAACTGGATCAACATGATCAAGAACTTCCTTAATGATCGTACACAGGCAGTGGTTATCAATGGGGTGTCTTCTGGAAACATCAATGTAGAGTCAGGTGTGCCTCAAGCCGGTCAAGGCTTAGTACTGGGACCATCATTATTCCTGTTCTATATCAACGATATGCCACTTGGACTAAACTCCACTGTTAGATTATTCGCAGATGACACCATTGCATATCTAACAATAACATGCCAAAATGATGCTTTAGACCTGCTATCAGATTTCAACAAACTTGGCATTTGGGAGAAAAAATGGAAAATGGAATTTCATCCGGGCAAATGCAATGTATTATCCATCAGCAGAAAATCAAACCCGGTAAAGCACAACTACAGCCTGCACGGACAACAGCTGGAATCAGTAGACAGTGCAAAATATCTTGGCTGTCTAATAACATCAGACATGCGTTGGACCAAACATATCAATTCAATTTGTGGGAAAGCAAACAAGACCTTAGGATTCCTGAGAAGAAACCTCAACATCGGTTCCACATCAGTAAAAGAAAATGTGTATAAGACATTAGTGAGACCAGTGGCAGAATAGGCATCAACCGTATGGGATCCCTATACCCAACAGAATATCAACACCTTGTAGATGGTCCAGCGCAGGGGTGCCAGATATGTTTGTAACTGTCAGGGAAACAGATCAAGTGTGGATACCATGCTTGACACACTTGAATGGAACACCTTACAACAAAGAAGACAAACAGCAAGACTTCAAATGTTATATAAAATCAAAAACAACGACGTTGCCATCAATAAAGAGGAAAAACTACTTCCGCCTACAAGAACTAGCAGGAACATGCACCACCTGTCCTATCAAATACCATCAAGCAGTCATGACTACAGGAAATACTCGTTCTTCCCCCGTACCATCAAAAATTGGAATTCACTACCTTCATCTATTGCAGCCGCCAACACACTTGCCGCATTCAAAGCCCAAGTGTCTCAACTTCAGCTCCTACCTTAAGACTTACAACTGTGTAAATAGTTTTAATTGTACATAAACTGGACAACAGTGTTTTAAAACTTTTCTTTTTCTATATACATGCGCACTCCACAACTGGCAGAACAATCATCATGTTGATGGTTGCCAGTAAGAGGCAGAAGCAGAAAGAGAAGCAGAAACCTGTTTACAGGTCAGGAATAACCACTGATTGGTGGATTATATCTCAATTTACATCCCAGCTTTTTAGCAGGGGTGATCTGAGTCAATCACAATTGTTTTATTTAAATTTGTCATTTTCCAATGCCAGATTGTAGAACTGTTCACAGGCATGATTATTTTCCTATTTAAATAGGAATTCCTATTTTTTTGATACAGAAAATAAATTCAAAAGTTGCTCAGTTTTGTAGAACCAGCAAGAAAATGATGTTTTCACAGGGCTAACCCCTCTCTTTCCTATTTTTAGGCAGTATTTCCCATTTTTTCATATTTGTACAAATCATGTCTGTGTTTAGTTCTTTGAACTTTGTAAAATTTTATGTTTAAATATATCAAGATTTTAAAACGTTGAAAAATTGCATAGTCCATAGAAATAGTGGGATTGAACCAGGGTTGTTTAGTTTACTAGACTTCTGCTTTACCTACTACTGAGTACTAGACCATGAACTTGTTGGAGTTAAACAATTATATATAAAGAATCGTTGTGGGACAAATAAGGATATATATTATCAGGGGTTTACAGGACGAGTAAACACGCGTCTGGTACGCAAAAATAAATGGCAGGACGCACATTTTATTACAATATGCGTCTAACGGGACGCAACATAATTAGTATTAAAATCCATCGTTCATGCAGATCTGGCCCCGAGTTGTGTAGCATTGCGAATCTGCTCAATTTCCATTAAGGATTATTATTTGAAATTCAAGATCAAGGAGATATGCTCTACACAATTTGTTTCTGTTTTTAAATTCATTTTCGGGAATCCATTGGATGTTACCATTATTAGTCAACCAAATACATGTGGACAATTATGCCATCAGAAATAAAATCAAGAAAACAATCTAAATTGGTGTCAGGAAAAAATTGAAAGCAAATAAGCAATTGAAAGCTGGGTAAAGGGGAAGTAGAAAAAATAAAGTTCCAGAATGCAGACCTGTCAGGATTTAAAAATTGCCTCGCGTGAGATTTGACAAAATTGTCAAAGATAAAAAAAATAATTAAAAGATCAAAGGAATTTCTCCCAAATTTGGATAAGCTTCACGTGAATCCTATCGAATCATGTAACAGGTCTGAGAATGACCGGATTGATTGACGGCATCATGACATTTGGGCTTGGGAAAACAGAATTAAAATCATGCCACAAACTTGTTTTTAAACTTGCACTATTTCAACATGATGCAATGTATCTTTGCTCTTAAAGGGAAAGTTCACTCAAAAAATTAAATTTGATATGTTATTCAAACATGTATTTTAAAACGTTGTTGCCATGACCCGTTTTCAGATCTTAAGTGGTTATTCTATAATTTGTGTTTTTGTATGAAAATTTTAACAAGCGGGGGCTGCCATATTGACTTCTTCCGGTACCTTATACAAGGCTTCCGGTACCTTATATAATATGATTTGATTGGTCAATACTCGATATCCATATACCATATAGGAAAAATAAACTACAATGTACGCTATCAATTTATGATCAAAACATCAAGTTAGGGAAAAAACTATTAATTGTCCGAATTTCGAGTTTCTATTAGTAATAAAAAGAAAATGTTAAAGAAACTAACCCTTTTTCAAAAGAATGTAAATTTCTTGCATACCTTTATTTTACTCCTTTCAAAAACGAATGTGCACACGTGCGGATATTTTTCACGGTTAAGAAATTGTGCACTTACACTTCGTTGTTGACAAAACTTAATCCTCTGTAACATGTTACCTTGTTAATTGTAATTGTTTATTGTCAATAATTAAAACCCCAGGTGACACAGGTGAATTATTTGTTCAGGTGAATTTTTTGTTCAGGTGGTCACCTGTGACACGCACGCCACAAAACTTATTGCGTGTTTATTATGTAGGAATATATGCTTGTAAACAAGTCAATGAATCATTTAGTCCATAGTCGGAATAATGCTTGTTATGCAGTTGCGATTTTCATTCAGAAAAAAATATGTGTATCCAGATATATTGTAACTTTCAAAGCATATTTGTTTCCATTAAAAATTTATAAATATTTCATTTTCAAGTACAATACATAACGATGTGTGAAATTACAGATTACAGATTACAGAATTCCCACAAGTTTTGTTTTGCAACAAAAAGAGGGGCTTACGCCCCCCCCCTCGAAATCCACCATTCGGATACATAGCTTGTCGAATTGGTCAAATACAAACTACATTACAAAAAGCATTTTGAGCGTTTTATGGGCTGCATATAGGATGGACTTATATGTTTAATAATCAGCAAGGAATTATTATAATATTCATTATGTGTTGATGTCCGAGAGTGTACAAATTTAGTGAATTTATCTCGACAACATTACAACTTTGGATATTGAACTCATAATACATTTTTTTTACTACTGACCGATTCAAACCAGTGAATATGCTCAAATATACCAGACTTCAAAACAAAACAAAAATACTAATGTGACGACCATTTGATTCTGAGGGGGGGGAGCCTGGCAAATTCGGTCGAGCCAGATTATTTATTTTCAAAATTTTGCGGGCCAGGAAATTTATTTTTCGCGGCGAAAATTTTTATTTTCAATAACATAATCGTATCGTACCAATGAATCTAAGGTCAGATTATTTATTTTCTTGGATGTGCAGGCCAGATTATTTATTTCCAACTTTTTCAGGGACAGAATATTTATTTACAAAATCTGCCAGGCCCCCCCTTCAGAATCAAATGGTCGTCCCCTAAATAGCTAAATACACAACGCTTGCTGTACGGTGCGAGTTTGTCGTTCCCGACAAGAAGGCGGTTGGCCTTAACCCAAGAAGCTTCAATGTTTGACAACAAGCATAGAGGTCTCAATGTTTGTTCTTTTTTTCTGTTTGAAAGTTAAAAATATGAAGATCCTTTTTTTCATACAAAAGATACTGTCCTAGTCAGCGAGGTTAAAAAAAACAGGAGTTTNTATTTACTGCTCTGTTGTTGTCGACCACACTAGTATCCTCTCAAAAGAGACACACACACAACTGATAATATGTACTTTAAGTTACTTGTGTGTGTTTTTTTATATATTATTATCATTGTTGTTAAACATACATGTATGTGCTCTGTTTTAATCATTGTAATATATATGCCCCCTGTGGGCCCTTGATTTGGCAAATAAAATTCTGTATTCTGTATATAATGGATCAAAACATGTATGACAAGGAAAAATTCTTCAGTCTTAGAAAAAAAAAACGTTTACCACAAGTAATAAGTAAACAAATAACAAACCAAGAAATCTTTAAAAAAAATAGAGACAGATTTGCCACACACGTGTCTTTTTTTAATTTTTTAAAAAAATTTTTTTTCAGTTAATTTTTTTTTTCAATCGCTGAACTTTTGTACAGTACACTTCATGAACAACATAATCCTTAGTCACCTGGTAACGATGTTTATTGTGGTTTGTTTATTATCACCAAAACTTTACCTCACCTTCGCTAGGTGTGGCACACGCCTGTACACGTATTAAAGGTAATCATAAAATTTACCGCACGTGACTTTAAGATATTTACAAGTTATAGAAGCAAAAGGTGTTATTATCATAAAACGGTGCTTTGTTTGCATTATAGTCTGAAAAGGGTGTTTTTGAAAAGTAAAACAAACTAATATGAATTTAACAACGTTAATTTATTATTCATTTATACTGTATAATTATGTATTTCACAGAAAAATATTGCGAAAATTTTGCCGATTTCCGATCACTATATCAGCTTTTGTAATTAAAAGCCTTTGCGCTCAAGTCTCGGCTGTAAGCTTGAGATCCAACATCCATGTCTTGTAGTATCATATTTTCTGTTCTATCCGCTTTCAAATGCATCAAGAATACATCAAGCATTTTTTAACTAACTTGTTTCAAACCTATATAAGGCAAGAGTGTAACAGTATATTTATTTCACGACAAATAATCTTTCCGGAATACATTATTTAAGCCGCCAGTATGTTACGGAATAAAGTACACTAGTATATCTCCAACATAATAAAATGGAAGGAATGCACTAGGACTTGCTTACACAAGTTACCCTTACTTCTGACAGAGACATATAAAATGGTTTTATATGTCTCTGCTTCTGATAAGACTGACACATAGTCAAGGATTTTTAACATAAATGGAATAAAAAGTCAATTTATTAACCCGAATACATATATCTTTATTATCAATAAACACAATTTCAATCTGGGACCAGTTAAATGTAGATTAAATTTTAGCTTCAATGGACAGTAGATCCAAGAAAGTAGGATAAATTCCTTGTTTTGTTGAACAAAATATGTCAGTTTGTTCCTTGTATATTTTCTTAATATCCTCTTTATTCCGTATAATTACTGAGATGATATCTTGAATTTGAATTTTGAAATTGTACCCGGATAAAAACTTCAAGTGGTGAATTCTTTATATTTTATTTTCATACCTATTTGATCACCCCAAACTGATAAAATATATGTATAGTAAGGCGTAATTTTGTAATTTGTGTAAGCCGACAGCTCTGCCCCGGGGAGAGTGCCGGACACGTGCGTATATTGAGACGACAGTGAAATATACACAGACTGAATTTTTTACCACTGTGACAATATACAATCACCTCATGCAGGTAGTCACACAAATTAAAAAATATATATACATATTCACATCTCTCGGAAAATACGGTAACGGAGATGGTTTAGAAATACAATTTTATAAATATTATTCTGCTTGCACGATTTAGTTATTCTTTTTTGTTTAGGGAAGAATTCCTTTGAATCCTAGATTAATTTCATAAAAATGATGAAAATAAAGAAAAAAAACTAAAAGCAGATATCATGAGATTATTTTCAGTATTTTTATGTCCTTATTAATATGAGAACGAAAATAATAAAACGATCACCTATTCAGATGCTAAAAAATAAGCAAAATATTTCGTTGATTTTAAATTATCATACAGGTAGGTGATTTTTGAAAAATCAGAAAACCTGACCAGTACAACGAAACTGTAATTCGAAAGTGTATTTATAAATTCCGCATGGTAACACAATGTTATTTTTATAATGATTGTACGTGTCACTTTTCCGCAGTATACATGTACAGCGGTAATTAGATGTTGTGATATCGATTGTGTCGCCACCTATGTATACATGGCGGACCCCCAGTAGTAATTTCTTGACATTTCTAAGTTCGTTTTTTACTTTATAGATAAAGAGTCGATGTATCATCGATGTTTGACATGTAAATAACAGAATATCAAATTTTGATTTTTGACTGAACTTCCCCTTTAAGTATGGTGAGTTGTACAGTGTCTCCCCTTCTCAAGTCTGTAACTCGTCTACTACCTGTTTGACGACAACTTTGATTTTTCCCCATTATAGCCATATATTGAAATTTTTCGTCGAGGATTTCTCAGCTTGTGTATGCAGTAATGATTTGATATTTGGTCTGAAACTTCTTAAGTATGATGAGTTGTACCGTGTCCCCCCTTTTCAAGTCCGTAACTCATCTCCTTCCTGTTTAAAGACGACTGATTTTTTCCCCGTTATAGCCATATGTTGAAATTTTTTTTCAAAGATTTCTCAGCTTGTGAATACAGTAATGATTTGATATTTTTCTGAAGCTTAAGTATGATGAGTTGTACTGTGTCTCCCCTTTTCAAGTCCGTAACTCATCTACTTCCTGTTTGAGGACAACTTTGATTTTTGAAATTATAGCCATTTATGGAAATTTTTTCGTCAAGGATTTCTCAGCTTTTGTATGCAGTAATGATTTCATATTTGGTCTTAAGCTTAAGTATGATGAGTTGTACCATGTCTCCCCTTTTCAAGTCCATAACTCATCTATTTCCTGTTTGCCAGTATATATCTGGCGGGGGGCATCTGTGTTCCATGGACACATTTTCTTTTATTTTATAATCAATTTGTTTGATTTTAATTATGCAATTTAAAGAATTCGTATTCTCTTATGGATATAAGATATCTATCTAACATTTATATTTAATACTACAAAAACTGACTTCAGTGATAAGATTTATATAAATAGTACATTGCAATCTTATTTGTAATTAATGTTCGTTGATGTTGTGTACAGTATTATTAAGTGTTTTTACTTTGTGAAATAGGCTAACAAACTAGAAGAAGATACACCATGGTTTTTCAGGAACACTCCCATCTGTCAATGTTTAGGGTTTGGTAAGTAAACTGATCATAAACTGATATGTCATTAATTTATTAAAGTTGGCTGGATATTTATTGACAATGTCTTTCTTTCAGTTGATACTAAATTTTTGTTTAATACGAGTATTATACAAATATTTCTCCTCTTTTCCCCATGATCGATTTGTGCTTTATAAGTTAATGTCTATTTTCAACTTTTCCACAAAAAAACAGTAGATCTGAAAAATATTTAAATTTATTGGTTCTTGATTCTGCAATTACAGTTTATGCCAAACTATTTAAAGGTATAGTTTAGAAGGTCCAAAAACAAATTGCACCTAGTATTTTTTCTCCTTACAGAATAAAATATGTGTTTTACATGAAATATAGTGGATAGGATTTTTAGCTGAGTTGCAACAAAGTTGAACTCGGCTATTGGTTTGGTGTTGCGGGCACGCGGGTGGGCGGGCGTGTGTGAATGCAGGCAGGCGTCAAACATTGGTTTGTGGATGATAACTCAATATGTTTACATCCAATTGAAATGAAACTTGGATTATTGTAGGGTACCAGAAGGGGAGGAAACCTATTGATTTTGGAGAAAGTAGGTCAAAGGTCAAGGTCATGGTTACCAAAAATAGACTGAAAATTTCAGAAAAATTTGGTTTCCAGATGATAACTCAAAAAGTTTACATCCAATTGAAATGAAACTTGGATATGTTGTTGGATACCAGAAGGGGAGGAATCCAATTGATTTTTGAGAAAGAAGGTCAAAGTTCAAGGTCACACTGACCGAAAATAGACTGAAAATTTCAGAAAAAATAGGTTTCCGGATGATAACTCAAATAGTTTACATCTTATTGAAATGAAACTTGGATATATGTTTTGTACCAAGAGGTGAGGAATCCTATTGATTTTAGAGAAAGTAGGTCAAAGGTCAAGCTCACGGTGACCGAAAATAGACTGAAATTTCAGAAAAATTTGGTTTCTGGATGATAACTCAAAAAGCAAAATGTTAACATCCAATTGAAATGAAACTTAGATATGTTGTTTGATACCAGGAGGGAAGGAACCCTATTGATTTTGGAGAAAGTAGGTCAAAGGTCAAGGTCAGTGAAGGTCACAGTGACCGAAAATAGATTATATATTGAAATGTCAAGACATGAAACTAGAAAATAGACCTGCTTGAATTCTTAGAGTTTTGGATATTAGGTAGGAAAGATAATAAATAGATAATTTTAGAAATATTTGGGTCTTCACATTAACTTGGTCACATAATATTTGAAGTTGCAACTTGGCTTGTGCACCCTGGTGCCATTTAGATTTTTCCAATTTATAACAATTTTAAACACCTGAATGATGTGTTAAAGGTATTTTGCCAAAAAGAGAGTTTTCATTTCTCTGCTCTTTATTTGTTTAAATTCAATTATAATTTCAAATTTGTTTGTTGTTTCTGATTGTGACATTGTGACTGCTTTAAAAAAGTGACCATGCCTGATGATGTCACGCTAAATATAAACAACTTTGTTTTTAATCAGCGGAAAAGAAGGACTATATTTTCATATAAAAATTACCTAAATCATTAGAGAAACTAATTCTACAAAAATTATAGAGAAACTAATTCTACAACTGCTTTCTTGTGAAATACAGCATTTCTCCACTGTCAATTGTAAATTTTCAAGTATTTCAACTGCTCAGTAAGACTGATCTTTTTTAATTTGAAAATTAAAAATCTCTTATGGAGAAATTAGTTTTTATACGACTGCAAAAATTTTTGCGGTCATATAATGGTATGGTGCTGTCGTCGGCGTCGTTGTCGTTGTCTGTAGACACTTTTGTTTTTGGTCAATAGCTTTAGGTTAAGTTGACCAATCCTTATGAAATTTTAACACAATGTTCTTTGGCACAAAAGCACAATGTTCTTTGGCACAAAAGGAAGGCTTGGCTCAGTTTTGGTCATTGTGGCCCCACCCGTTTTGAAAAAAGGGGCCAAAAAGGGTTAAATTTGATGTTTTAACATATTTGACTGTAGAATCTTTATTATTTATCTGATTTTGATGGGGTTTCTTTCAGTGTCTTCCAGAGGAAATTTCCAATCAGTAGTATGCCAATGGATTTCGTGTGGCATGTACTGTTCACGAGATATATGGGGCCCAAAGGGGGCCAATTTCAAAAATTTTATTTTTATACGACCGCAAAAATTTTTGCGGCCCCTCATTGGTATGGTGCTGTCGTCGTCGTCGTTGTCGTCGTCGTTGTTGTCGTTGTCGTCATCGTCGTCTGTAGACACTTTAGTTTTTGGTCAATAACTTTAGTTCCAGTAGAGCAATCCTTATGAAATTTTAATAAAATGTTCTTTGGTACAAAATTAAGGCTTGGCTTAGTTTTGGTCATTGTGGCCCAACCCGTTTTTAAAAAAGGGGCCAAAAAGGGTTAAATTGGGTGTTTTCACATGTTTTTCTGTAGAATCTTTATTATTAATCGGATTTTGATGGGGTTTCTTTCAGTGTGCTCCTGAGGAAATTTCCAATCTGGAGTATGCCAACGGATTTCACGTAGCATGTACCGCTACCAAGATAAATGGGGCCCAACAGGGGCAAATCTCCAAAAAAATAAATTTTTTATTTTAAGTCCGATTTTGATGCAGTTTTTTTAATGGATTCCTTGTGAAAAATTAATATGGCGTTCAGCTATTAGATTTTTGATAACTTGTTTCCTTTCCCAGCTATGAGGGGCTGAACGGGGCCAAAATTGCGAATTTGCAGATTATGTAGAATTTTTATTTTTCATTGGATTTCGATGGGATTTTTTTCTTTGGATTCCTCTTGATCTAAGCTTTCAATAGTATGCCAACGGATTTTGTGTACGTCTTACCGTTTCCGAGCTACAAGGGGTCGAAGGGGCCAAAAATGCAATTTATCTAAATATGTCAAATCTTTATTTTTCATCGGATTTCAACGGCATTTTTTTCTTTGCATTCTTCTTGATCTAAGCTTTCAGCAGTATGTAAAACGGATTTTGTGTAGCTCTTACCGTTTCCGAGCTACAAGGGGTCAAAGGAGCCAAAAATGCAATTTTTCTAAATATGTCAAATCTTTATTTTTCATCGGATTTCGATTGAATTTTATTCTTTGGATTCCTCTTGATCTAAGCTTTCAGAGGTATGGCAACAGATTTGGCGTGGCTCTTACCGTTTCTGAGCTACATTGGGTCAAAGGGGCCGAAATTGCAATTTTTCTAAATATGTCATATCTTTATTTTTCATCAGATTTCGATGGAATTTTTTTCTTTGAATTTCTATGGATGTAAAGTTTTAGTTGATAGTACATATTTTGCATAGCTCTTACGTTTTTTTCATCAGTAAGTGATCAAAAAGGATGAATTTTTCCCTATTTTGTTTCTAGCTAATAACTGTGTCAAGCTTCGTTTTGTGTCCATCTAATTATTTTGTCAAGCTCTTTACTGTGTCCACATTCACTTTAAACTACTTTTGTTGAAATTTCAGTGGTCGACATGCTGCGGTCGTATCATGCTGCGCTCGGCGTAGCCCTTTATTTTATTTTAAGTCCGATTTTGATGCAGTTTTTTGCAGTGGATTCCTTATGAAAAATTAATATAGCATTGCACCATTAGAATTTTGATAACTTGTTCCTTTTCCAATCTATGAGGGGCCCAGTGGGGCAAAATTGAAAACATGCGGATTACCTAAAATTTTTATTTTTCATCCAATTTCAATGGGATTTTTTTCTTTTGATTCCTCTCATTGTAGGCTTTAAGTAGTATGTCGACAGATTTGGCATAGCTCTTACGTTTCCGAGCTATTAGGGGTCAAAAGGGCCAAAATTGCAATTTTTAGAAATCTATTTTACATCAGATTTTGATGGGATTTTTTTCTTTGGATTCCTCTCAATGTAAGATTTCAGCAGTATGTCAACAGATTTGATGTAGCTCTTACTGTTTCCGAGCCATAAGGGGTCAAAGAGGTCAAAATTGCAATCATTAGAAATATGTGAAGTCTTTATTTTTCATTAAATTTGGTGGGATTTTTATCTTTGCATTGTTCTCGTTTTAAGCTTTCAGTGATATGGCAGTATATTTTGCATTGCTCTTTGGTTTCCAAGCTATAATGGGTCAAAGGGGCCAAATTGCAATACTTCAAAATATGTGAAATCTTTATTTTTCATTGGATTTCAACCTGAGTTTTTTCTTTGGATTTTTCTTGATGGTAGTCAACAGAATTTCTTAGCTCTTACAATATCCCAGTAATAAGGGATTAAAAGAGCTAATTTTTATTTTCACTAGTTTGTGTCCAGTTAATTTCTGTGACAAGGTCCTTATTGTGTCCACATTAATTTTAGTTTACACTTGTCCAAATTTCAGTGGTCAACATGCTGTGCTCGGCGTAGCCCTTTATTTACTTTATGCAGTAGTAGAATTTATATTTCTCCTATTCTCAGCATGTTCCATCAGATGGTAACATTTCTGTAGTAAAAATAATCTTGACGTTGGTTTAATTTCCGAATGATATTTCAATTGAATTTCATTCATTTAGTCGATAAAGACATCATGTTATGTGCGCCATTGACAACTGTTATGTGTCTTATATTTTACCATTCAAAACTTCTAAAAACTTTGGAGAAACAAAATTTCCTTGTTTGCTTGTGAGTTATGATATATCTCCTATCTTGATAATTTAAATTTTAGATTTTAACTTCCTGCTAAAGATTGCATGTTATTAATCTAAATTGAGCTATCTTGAAAGACGAAATGCAGTAACTTTACTGCAACAGAAGACTTCATGTATTTAAAACTCCCAAGAATTTCCAATATTATGCTTACACAAACATCTCACAAGAACAACCAAAGACAATAAGGATTTTTTTCACCACTTCATACTGCATTGAACTGCATTTTTCCAAGTTCATTCATTACTTTCCGAATTGACAACAATAATAGTGTTAGTAATTTTATCTTCATTATTCATTCTGACTTTTATAGGTTATGTACAAGGTATAGACCCAACTAAACAGGAGTTATACATAGTAACACCATTACCATTGTGTGAATTACAGAAAGTTAATACATTATTGAAGGGAGCTGTTAGTTTACCTAATCAATTAATTTTAAAACAGGTGGGTACCTAAAACTTGACTATGGTATAATGAATATAAACCTATAGTTCTATACCGGGTAATTTTTTGCAGAGGCAATTTATTTACCCTGGTACATTTTATATATTTATAGATTATAACGTGCCCTTTTCCATATCGGCTCTGGTATCATCCGAATATGGGTAAAACGTCATCAAAATATGAGAAACCAGGGCATAATAACTGGTTATATGTCAGGGGCAGTGATATGGATGGACAAACATAGTTATTGCATGTAGAAAAGTCTTTGTATTAGGCATAAATATGGTTAATAGCTGAACCAACGCCAATTATGTCTAAGTGATGGTAGAGTTCCTTAGGTGGATACCTCTGGTATGCAAGGTTTAAATACCAACATAATTGACAACAACACTCAAGGAAACCGCATGTAATTTATTGTTGACATGTTTTGCCCTCAATAGGCGTCATCAGGACAAGGTACAATGTGAAAATGTGGAATGTGTCCACAGATTTCAGATGGCATTTACTGTTCATGAGATTGGCATTTACTGTTCATGAGATAAATTGGGTTCAAAAGGTGCGAATATAGAAAAAAACTATTTTATTTTTAGTTCGATTTTGATGCACATTTTTGCAAAGGATTCCTTGCATTGGTGCTTATGCATTAGATTTTTGATAACTTGTTTCCTCTCAGTGCTTTGATGGTCTAAATTTGGCCAAAATTGCAATTATGCAGATAACCTTTAAATTTAATTTTTCATTAGATTTCCATTGGATTTTTTCTTTTGATTCCTTTTGATGCAAACTTGTGGTATTATGTCTTCAAATTTGGTCTCAAAGCTAAAAGGAGTCAAATTGGCCAAAATCACTCTTTTTCAAAATGTTTTGTAAAATTTTTATTTTTGTCAAAGTCGCAAAAGCAAGACATAGTGATCCAAATTGCTGTCATTGACAACATTTATTTCAACCCTGTGATTTAAGTTTTCTAAACATCAATATCTTCATCAAACCTGTATGGAATCATTTAAAATTTGTACAGGAGCTAGAAAATGGTCAGAATATTACCTCCAGCTGAAAAATTCAAAATTTTTTATAGTTTTTCTGTAGTTTTTCTGTAATTTGCCTTAGTTTTTTTTGCTCAAGAAATTTATTTTAACCCTTTGGCTGATATTTTTTCAAAAGTCACATAAAGTTATAAATCTTATTGGAATTTCTCAAATTGTGGTCAAAAGTTAGATGGTCAGAAAAGTACCTCTAGCTGAAAAAAATGATTTTTTTTTTTTTTAGTTTTACTGTACTTTTTCCATATATGGATTTAGTTTTTTGCTAAAAAATTTTAATGTTAGCTGTAAAGAAGTTAATTAAAGTCTATGAATCTTAATATAATGACATTAGAATTGACATTTCTACATAAAGTAGGCAGATGTATTACAGGTTGTTGGAATTTTGATTCTGGTTCCAACTTTGGTAAATTTCCTGAAAAATCAAAGACCAATAATTTTTTAAATTTTTTTGTCCAATTATAAATTTTAGCTATTCTTTTGTACTAAGCATTATTTTGAACACTAAAGAATTAAAAACAAGAGGAGAGCTGTCAATGTGACAGCAAACTTGGTTTTCTTTTACATGGACAGTATATCTTACACATGGGTTGACCCTGAATATCTGAAATGTACTTATAATTTTCATTAATTTTCAATGTTAAACCTTCCACTAAAGTGTAGTCTGTTTCTGAAAGTTCAGCAACTTGGATTTTAATCAAAAAGAAAAATAAAAGTACTGTGCACACCTCTGATACAGGTACAAATGATCTGCATTATAAAAACTTCCTGTGTCAAATACTGTAGGAGATTTGCTCCGGACAAAGGGGGTACCTTATTGCTAAAAATTTGACATAAGAAAGACAACTAATATTTTTGACATAATTGTCAAAAATCAAAATCAAAGTACCATGCAAACCTTTGATATATGTACAACTGATCTGCAAAATAAAAACTTCCTGTCTCAAATACTTTAGGAGATTTGCTCTGGACAAAAGGGGTACCCTATTGTTTAAAATTTGACATAAAAATGACTAAGTTCAACAAATGATATTTTGACATAAATTATCAAAAATCAAAATCAAAGTACCATGCACACCTTTGATATATGTATAATTGATCTGCAAAATAAAAAACTTCCTGTCTCAAATACTGTTGGAGATTTGCTCCTGACACAGGGGGTACTCTATTGTTAAAAATTTGACGTTAAAATTACTAAGTTCAACAACTGATATTTTTGACATAAATTATCAAAAATCAAAGTCAAAATACCATGCTCACCTTTGATATATTTACAATTGATCTGCAAATTAAAAACTTCCTGTCTCAAATACTATAGGAGATTCGCGAGGGACAAAGGGGGTACCCTATTGTTTAAAATTTGACGTAAAAGTGACTAAGTTTAACAAATGATATTTTTAACATAAATTATCAAAAATCAAAATCACAGTACCATGCACACCTTTGATATATGTACAATTGATGTGCAAAATTAAAACTTCCTGTCTCAATTATGTAGGAGATTTGCTTCGGAAAAACCCAGTTAAAAAAATGGTTTCAACTTTGGAAAATTTCCTTAAGACAAGCAACTTTTAGAAATTCTTCATAGGGACAATGCCTTTTGAATCAAACAAACATTTTTGATAATTGCAAAAGTTTTTTATTCAAATTTTGGTTTACATTCCTGAAACACTCAAAGACCTGTTATGTTTTGGAATTCTACCAAGCAGCAATATATTTTTCAAATCCATATAATGATCATTTTCAAAAGTCAAATTGCAAAAATTTTTGATTCAAATTTTGAAAAATTTCCTGAAACTCTTAAAAGACCTATTATTATACCCCCTGCAAACAAAGTTTGGGGGTATTTAGGAATCACCCTGTCTGTCTGTCTGTCTGTCTGTCCATCCATCTGTCCACACTTCTTGTAAGCGCAACTCCTCTTAAACCACTTTAAAGATTTTGATGAAACTTTGCACAAAGGAAGGACACTCTATTGAGATGTGCATGAAGGAATATTTAAATGTCCAAAACCAGCAAGGGGAGATAATTTTACTTTGACTTTTCATAGATTTCCTATGTATGGGTTACCTCGTAAGCGCAACTCCTCTTAAACCACTCGAAGGATATTGATGAAACTTTACACAAAGGAAGGGCACTATATGGAGATGTGCATGAAGGAATATAATTATTGTCTGAAACCAGACAAGGGAGATAATTTGACTTTGACTTTTCATAGATTTCCTATGTATGGGTTACCTCATAAGCGCAACTCCTCTGAAACCACTCGAAGGATATTGATGAAACTTTACACAAAGGAAGGGCACTATACGGAGATGTGCATGAAGGAATATAATTATTGTCTGAAACCAGAAAGGGGAGATAATTTGACTTTGACTTTTGGCAGATTCCCTATGTATGAGTTACCTCGTAAGTGCAACTCCTCTGAAACCACTGAAAGGATTATGATGAATCTTTACACAAAGGAAGGACACTATGTGGAGATATGCATGAAGGAATATAATTATTGTCCGAAACCAGAAAGGGGAGATAATTTGACTTTGACTTTTCATAGATTCCCTATGTAAGTAAGTTAGTAAGTAAATTTATTCAGTATAAAATCCAGTACAAAGGATTATCACTGAAATACATTCAGACAAAACAATCAACATCAATTACATGATAGGACGGACACAAGACATAAAATACAATAAGAATACAAAAAATAATAATAAAGTAGTAATTATGATCTACACTGAAATAAGAGTGTAGATCATAATTACTACACTCTTATTTCAGTTATGCTTTCCCTCCGATGAATCATGTAGCTGTACACATTTATTAACGTAGAAGACTAATTTTGAAAGAATATCAGTTTCTTCACAAGTCATTAAGAATACAAATTTATCTTCATTAGTGAACATTGAAAAAGATGGTATCACTTCACATACTTCTTTATACAATTTTGATCTTTCTTCATCATAAAGTTTGCAATCATTTAAAATATGTACTTCATCTTCAACTTTGCTTAGGTCACAATATTTACATAATCTTTGATTTAGAGGAATGCTTTTATATCTTCCTTGTTCTATTTCTAGTTTATAATTTGAAATTCTTAATTTACAAAAATTCTTAGATGATGTCTTACAGACATTTAGACAGGTATAGTTTTCCTGTTCATATTTTTTCTTTATTTTGTTATAAGTTTGTAATTTGTTTCTTTCTTCATCTTGATGATCGTTACCCGACAATACATAAAAGAAAACTTCCTCGTATCTATTTTATAGTTTTTTCCGTAAAGCATAGGCTAGTCTATGTATGATTTACCTCGTAAGTGCAACTCTTTTTAAACCACTTAAAGGATTTTGATGAAACTTTACACAAAGGAAGGACACTATATGGAGATGTGCATGAAGGAATATAATTATTGTCGGAAACCAGGAAGGGGAGGTAATTTGACTTTTGACTTTTCATAGATTCCCTATGCATGGGTTACCTCTTGAGTGCAACTCCTCTTAAAGCACTTAAAGTTGTAACAAACCTGTATTGTGTCCACACCAACTTAAATTTGCACTTACCATATGGATTCAGGGTTCAATGAGTGGGGGGTAAATTTGGCTGCCAATCGGCGACAGCTCTTGTTTATTCTAGTAGATGTCATTTTTATTTTCTATAAGATATCAATAAAAAAGTTCAATAAACTATTTCCATAGTCTTTTTCAGACAATTCTTGTCTACATTTAACTGATTGCAACATGTTGGCTTTGCGTAGCCTTGCATTTTTTATATCCTAACCTAAACATGTAATACCATGTCCTTATATTATTATATCTGTTGCAATTTTTTTTTGCATAGTATTGAGCTTTGAAATGGGATTAAAGGAAGTTCAAATATATAAATAATACACTACAATCATTCCAACCAAGAAACTATGAAATAATTTTGGAATTAGCTTGGTGTGTAAATGAAATTTAAAAAAAAAAATTTTTTGTAACTTTATTATTTGAAGTAGCAGGATATGTAATGCCTCAGTTCTGTTACCTTTTATCTGTTCTTTGTATATTTCTTACCAATAACGTAAAATAAATACTACAAACAATCTTTAAACATTTTAAAACCTTTTTAAAACTTAAGCAAAGTCTTATTATAGAATCAGAATTTAATTATAGGTCTGGAGTTACACCTTTTGAAACTATTAAATTTTTCAAAAGACCCTATTGAGTAAAATGTTATGTCCTCTAACTATGTTTGAGAAATTACAGGTAGTTTGTGGAACTTGTTCGACAGCAAGTTGAATCTGTTGTGTTGGTCGACTCAAGTGACATTTGTATTGATTTTCATCACAGTAAATTAGTTATGCATTTTATTATATAGTTAATCATAAACAAAAATTGTATATGCGGATTATTATTTTCATTTCAATGCATCAGTTGTTTGCTTGACAATGACATTGATGAGATGTTGTTTTGTTACTTCCTACAGTGACAAGAAATCCTTTATTTTCACTGGTGACAATATGACATTTATTTTACTGAGAAAATTCAGTAAATCATTGCTATCTATATAATGATATGTGATTGATTTTGATCAAATTATAATTGGCTATATTTTCCAGAAAATGTAACCTGTGACACAAATTGGCTCCATTGATATTCTCATTCTTTTGTCCATCTGTGTGTCTGTCTGTCTGTCTGTCTGTCCCGTTGTCCCCAAAGATTTCCATTGAATAACTTTTAATCAAGATTTCAATCTGTCTGCAGACTTGATATTTCAGTTAGTGACAATAAAACTCTGGGTACAGAAGTTAAGTGGTTCTAATTTATTATCCTAAAATTTCTCCACTGACAAATAATGATTAATTTGTACCTGTATTCTTTCTTCAAACTTGATAAAGAGTTTTGAGTACAAAATGCTGGTCAAGTTCAAATTGAAATTTTGGTTTAGAGAGGAAATGTTTTGTTGAAATGATAATTTAAAACCTTAAAATTTTAAGTTTTGGAGTTTCTAATCAATAACGTGTTAAAAGAATACATGCATTCTTTGAAGTAAGTTGAACACAGAAGTCATTGGGTTCAGAGATGAAACAGGCTCTGCTGTTATTTTTGATATATGGTCAATGTGGCATGATATGATGTCATGCCCAATTATTACTTTTAATGTTTAGGTGTATACTTTTCATTTGAAAGTTAATTTATAATGTTTTGACATGATTATGATTGCACAACCAGAAAAGAAATAGATACCATTGTGCAAAGTTCTTCAAATGTCACTGAATCAGCCACAGGATGAAAATAAATTATTGAAAACATGAGTGCAATTCTGTTCTGAAAATACAGAATATTATCTGTTATACTTGAGTAACAGACCAATGAATTAATGAAAGGATATTACATTAATGTACATGTGACAAGATCCTACAAATTCATTCTAAGGTTTAATTGTTTTACTGGTTTCTGTTTTCAATCCAAAAGTTATTATGGTAAACTAGATTATGCTTGAATTAATTTTATTCTCAAATTTACTTTGCACATTTTAGTTAATGTGTTACAGCAAACCTTCATTCACTTGTTATATTGATGAAAAACTTTTTAGAGTACTTTATACTTGTATTTGATACTTGTATTGATAAACTAATAGATAAAATTAAGGTATTGAACACCTTCCATTTTTTAGTAGATTACTAAGATTTATCTATTACTTTCAGAACTGTGGTGGACCAATACCATATGTGACTAATCCAGTTTTAACAGCAGGATCTGAAGTTCTAAGACAAAGGCATCAGAAACCTTCAAGGAAACCACCAACAGATTCAGAACATAAAAATGTATAATAAAATATTTTAATCCTTCTTGATCTTTGTTTAATACATAAATTATACAGGGATAATATAAAACTATGCATGAATTATGGCTTAAAGAACAAAATATGTCTAATTCACAGTAGTTTATTGTCAGTACAATGCAATACAAATTTAAAATTTACTAGGTTATATAATAGCATGATCACTGTTAAAGAAACCAACATAAGAATACAGAAGGGGCTTTAAATAATGTTGTAATTTGTTCTCCAACCCTTTGCTTTTGAGCAATAAAACATGTTTAATTCGAATATATATAATAGTGCAATTTTTTTCTTGTCAGACACTTCTAAAATATGGATCAAGTATTCAATAACTCTCAATTGTGGGATGGATTCTCGGCATGCATTTCACACAAAAACTGGGATGGGGATGCATCATTATGACATGAATGCCATTTGAATCCATCTAATGTTGATAGACATATGAACTGACCACTTTGTTTTGGGTTCATCGGGGCCCAGTTTAAAAAGGTAACTTCTCTTCCATTATCATATCTCCAGGTATAGTCCCCATTTTGTTGTTGCCGTGAACCTTGGATGAAAAAATTCATAGTTTCTTCAATAAGCATTTGGCCTGAAATTAAAAAAAATGAAGACATACAAGTCCTATTAATGAATACAAGTACCATTTACAATTACCTTAAACAAAAAAGTCATAAAAGTAAGAGTAGCCAAGGATACAGGACATCTAATGTGTGTGTTTTAGCTCAGTGGAAATAAATTTTTTGTCATTTTGTCTCTTTTTGTCAGAATGGGCATAAATTCATACCAACTAAATATTTTAAAATATTTTTAAAAAGTTTATTGCTTTGATTATCAAGCTCATTTCATTTCATCAATTTTACAGTGTAATTTCTGGGTTTATGACAAGTATTGACATCATGAAAAACATATGAATAAAAGGAAGGCTAATACTTCTGACATTTTGAGTCAAGTGTATATCACTGCTGTCGATGAAACAGTGATTTGAAGTAAGTGAGAATTAAACCATCAGCCCCCCAAAAAAAATAGTCCAAGGACATCGTCATAACCAAGGAACAAAGAAAGACTCACAGTAGATATAGTTGCTTACTATTGACTCAAAGAGTGCCCTTGTTGATATGCTGTGATTGTTTTCTGAAGGTCTTTTTGTTGGACAACAGATGATAGCGATTGTAAGAACACTTTGCTAGTTAATTTTATGTTTGTTGACCTTCCACATCCATGACATGTAATAGCATGGATGTAGCATTGCGTGACATCTAGCAATGAATTCAACTCAACCGGTGCTAGAGGTCATCTTAATTTACCGTTAGGTATGAGCAAAGCTCATTTTTTGAAGGCCTCATGGTTACTTCAAGATGAATAACAACAATAAAAGCATTGTCCCATTACTTGTTTTCACAAAGTATTTGTGGAGACTTTGTCTCATGTGTATTTACTCCATATCCCTTCATTGATTATTTAATAGTCTGATCAAGCAGTGCGATCATTCACACTATAAAACTTTATAATATGGCCAAACGATGGACCATCCCAGTGGTCCATTTCATAGTCATGATCAATCAATCACGTCCTATAAAATTGTATTGAGCATTTTATAATCGTATCAAACAATCTGACCTCTCATACTTGATAACTTTATAGAATAATCAAACAAACTGACATCTCATACTGGACCACTCCATAATGTTTTCATCTTTGTCAGGACCAGTTCATTTGATGGTTAAAAAATCTAGGTTAAAAAAGCTAACCTCTCGCACTGGACCATATACTGATCAAATTAGTCAAGTCTCAACCTGAACCACTACATAATCTATTTTTACAATATGACATCTTTATCTGGACTTCTGTTCATAGTCTAGTCTTACTATCTGACCTCTCATATTGGACCACTTCGTAGTCTGATCAAACTATCTTACCTCTCATAATGGACCACTTCATAGTCTGATCAAACCATCTGACCTCTCACATTGGACCACTTCATAGTCTGATCAAACCATCTGACCTCTCACATTGGACCACTTCATAGTCTGATCAAACCATCTGACCTCTCATATTTGACCACTTCGTAGTCTGATCAAACCATCTGACTTCCCACATTGGACCACTTCATAGTCTGATGAAACCACCTGACATCTCACTTTCTGACGTTTTACACTGGACCATATAACAGTCTGATCAAACCACTTGACCTCTCACACTGGATCAGTGCATAGTCTGATTTAAAGCTCTTACCATTCACATATGACCACTTCTTAGTCTGATCAATCCACCTGACTTCTCACAAAGGACCACTTCACAGTCTGATCAAACCATCTGGCCTCTCATATTGACCGCTTCATAGTCTGATCAAACCGTCTGACCTCTCACATAGGACCACTTCATAGTCAGAGCAAACCATCTGACCTCTTATATTGGACCTCTTCATAGTCTGATAAAACCATGTGACCTCTCACATAGGACCACTTCATAGTCTGATAAACCATCTGACCTCTCACATTGGACCACTTCATAGTCTGATAAAACCATTTGACCTCTCACATTGGACCACTTCATAGTCTGATCAAATCATCTGACCTCTCGCATTGAACCACTTCGTAGTCTGATCAACCATCTGAACTCTCACATTGGACCTCTTCATAGTCTGATCAGACCATCTGACCTCTCACATTGGACCACTCCATAGTCCGATAAAACCGTCTGACCTCTCACATGTGACCACTTCAAAATCTGATCAAACCATCAGACCTCTCACATTTGACCACTTCATAGTCTGATCGAAGAAACTGTAAATTTAGTTTCTGTAGACGGCCGCCACTTCAACAAGTTATTCTCTTCAGTGCAGTTCAAGTCAAGTGGAAAACCATAAACCGAAAGATGTATAAAATCTTAAAGAGAACAAATATCCAATATTATCTAAATGATGAGCCAAAATCAGCTCAGGACAGATATTTGAACGAGGGAGGTACTCCTTAATTCAAATGGAATAAAAAGATAACAGGAAACACCTACAATGGCCGAAAAACATAGCCACATGCCACAAGGTAAATAGGAACTGCACAAGAAAAAACCCACAATAAAAATACAAAAGACAAACATAAACAACGATAGGAACTCGGGACAGCCGGACTTGGTACCGGTACTAGCAAAAGCCAGCGGTAGGGTTAAACCGGTTTATGGGTCCCCAAACCTCCCCTTTCTCTGTCCCGTTTCCCTATAGTTTAATAAACATACGAATAAAACCCATACAGGTAGACTACTAACTCCATGACCACAATCTAGAAAAGAAAAATGGGGAAACAAAACGTAATTTTGAAAGATGGGTCAAGGAGTGCTCGCCGCTAAACTGCCGGCTAGCTCAAGGAGCCTAGTCTGCTGGTAAAACACTGTCGCACTACGGAAGGAAAATCAAACTCAAAACTCCTAATGGGTTTGGTAAAGAATCATCATGTATTTCAGTAGACATCGGCAGTATTAGTGAGAGGCCAGTATGTGTGTAAAATCCTCAGGTCTGGATCCCAAAGCTAATTTAACGGACACGTGCATAATATCCTGTCGATATCCCCTATTTCGTAAAGAATGCAAGTTACGTCCCAGTTTTTCTGGATTTTTAATCAGTTTCTGGCATTTTTTAACAACATTTCCGTAAAATCGAGGATGGGAAATGCCCTTAGAAATAAGCTGTTTGCGAGTGACATTATATTTAGATATCAAATGTTCATATCTTCGATAAAACTTTTTAAATGTATTTAACAATTTATGAAATCTGTAACCTTGCTGCAAAAGTTTTGAAGTGATAGTAAGGTTACGTTCATTGAAGTCGTCAAGAGTAGAACAAACGCGTGCGAATCGTACCAGTTGAGAAATATAAACTCCGTAGGATGGGGCTAGAGGAACGTCGCCGTCAAGAAAAGGGAAATTAGTAATACTGAAATCAAAATCATCC
>MJUU01042396.1:10391-27830 GCA_002080025.1 Modiolus philippinarum
TTTGTTAGTCTTAATGTTAAACAAGATGTGTTTTTGTATGCTTAAGCTAAATTCTTTCTCTGACCTTCGGATAAACCAAGACTATAGTTAACGTATTTACTACCTGCGGTACTCATTTTATTATGTCGTTTCCGACCGTGTCTAAAATTATATCTTCTTCGTTCAGTACAAGGGCAAAGATCCTATAAGCAGCGGCTGGAGCCTGATTCAGTCTGTAATGTAACGTCAAAGATGTATTATCCATACTCACCGATTCGTCTACGTAAGTCAAATCAAAATAGATTAATCCATACAAGGAGCCGAAGTTGCTAAGGGTAAGCATGTTCCCGGTGTCATAGTCGTTGCTTGCGTTAGGTTTAAAATTACAGGCATCTCTGAAGATTCTGCTGATTTGAATTGAACTATATCCCGTTTCCGGGTAAAACCTCTAATCTTGCTGTTAGGAGACTACAATTTGTATTTGCTGCGTTTAATTTGAATGTATCAAGTAACAGAGGATTTTGTTCTTGAATATTATGTTTCCCGTTTCTTTGTAAAAACACAATTACGTGTTTCGGGTGTTTTATTCCCGCTGTAATACGAAACGACCCTTCAACAAGAGTCTTAAGCGATGGAAAAAGAATAAAACCTATAAGATTTTTGTTTTACTAATGAGATGCTTAAACCGCAAGCAACGTAAAAAATGTGAGTGAACTAAGAATCTAGCCCGTTTTACCCGTCTCAACTGTAGTGAATAACAAATCTTACATGTTTGTTTATTCTCGTTAGTCCCGTAGATAGTAGTTAACTATGGGGGAAAATCTGCGGTTTTCAAAAAACGTTTTTTGAAAACCGCAGATTTTCCCCCATAGTTAACTACTGATATTTATTGTCCGAAGTAAAATCCAAATAAGAAATGTATAGTCCAGTTTGTGATATTCGCAAGATATATAGCGTTTGCGAAAAACGGTAAAGTTCTGAGATGTGACTGGGGATTGTGGCATCCTGTCTGCGGTTAAATCCAAAGTTGATCACATAAATTGTATTGCGCACTACAATAAAATGCGAAACGGAATAATAAAATGTCTGAGTAGGGGAAATGCGTCCTACTACTATAAATCCCAAAATAAAATAAAATCCAATAAAATATTTAGATTTTAACGCAAATTTAATGCTTATATATATTGATTTCTCTGTAATGGCAGACATGACACCCATGATTTTTGGCACATATGTACAGATGATAGTCGTGTTTCCGTTTAAATTAGAATATTTCGAAAATTCAGGTAAGTGATTTCGTATTAAACAAAAATGTCTTAAATTCCTGGCCCTTTTTATTCCATTTTTAAAACCAACAAATTATAAAATCCAATGGATAATAAGTTAAATTTTAGCTAGTAAAACAAAATTTTAGGTCTGGATTTTCACAAAAATAGCTTTTCATCAGGATATCGGAGACTCTTACTAATTTCTATAAATTTAAAGATACCATATCTAAGAATTTGCTATAGGGTACCCCTTAAAAATGAGAAATTACAGAAATCGTGACCACACGGCAATGAAAAAATATAAAATATAATAACTAATACAACATATAAGACAAAAATTAGTCGTGTGTTAATCCGTTAACCCAAACTCGTAAACTAAGCGTCTTTTTGGACATTGGGCACCCTACTTATAAGCCGTCACTACTTGATAATATTATTTCCTCAAGCCTTTGAAACAAATTAATGGCTATTTATTTAGGATGGTACTTGTCCATTTTACACCACCTGGGCGATCATTACAGTAACAATTCCACAGCACATTTAGTGTCTTCATCTCTTCACATCAATTAAGATAAATTGCGTAAATCTATGAATATAATATTTATCTTAAAACACAACCTTCCTAACTTTTTACCACAACTCTTAAACTTTCTGCGTTTTGTGCAGACCTGGGGTTCAGGTTTTTAACAATATGTACATGATACAGTCCCTGGGCCAGTCAACATTCCATTTTTTGCGATCCGTCACGAGTCATCGATCCGTCACCGATCAGTCAATAGTCAAGTCAGATCATTCAAGATTCCATAGGCATCCGTCAGATCATTCATCAGTCAACATTCATCCGTCAGGATTCACTGTTCCTAAGTAAGAGTTTGTTTGTACTCGTCACGGGTGCAGGACAACTCCGCCCGCGGACAACTCGGACCAGGACCACTCGGACCGTCGAAGAGACAACTCGGATCGTACATTTTGATAAAAAAGGACAAGTCGGCCCGTTAAGACAGAAACTACTTGTACCATCAATGAAGACATCTGGGAGTGTTTTTAGGAAATTTCATAATTGTAAGACAGGTCGGACAATCAATAAAGAGATAAGCAATACACAGAGGTGGAAAAGGATATTTTCTACTGAAATATTTATTCACAGTGTAAAAAAGACATGTCATTATTTTTCTTTTATTTATACATTTCCGACAATGATCTTGTTTATTTTCTAATTAATGTTCCTTTACTAAATAATTAGATACTTAAATACACTACAGATCACTACATACACAGTCCGGTTTGTTCTATTAGACAGTAAACTTAAATTTATTTTTTCGATGATCCGAGTTGTCCTTTTAGCCGAGCCAACTATGAAAATTCCACGGTCCGAGTTGTCTTCATGACTCGTCACCCGTCATCCGTCACCGTTCATCATTCAGCCAATCAGATTGCATTAGTCATCGGTCACACGTCATTTATTTATTTCAATTCAAGTTAATTAAAATATCGGAATACTTAGTCTAGTACGTCTGTAATAATAATACATCGGTGTGCGAATATCGAGAGAAAATGAAAAATTTTGGAATAAAAAATTAATTATTTTATTTAACCATACTTTGAATTTTATCTGAAATAAATGTTAGAATTCGTGGAAAATCTTTCGAATATATTTAATGATACTTTACAACAGGAAATGAAATGAATATTTTTAAAATAGTAATGAAACATTGAAATAAATTCTATATTTGAAGTGTCCCGAAATGATTTGAATGTTTGCGATATCAACTTTTAGTGATTTTTGGCAAAATAATATCTGATTAATAGAATTTTGAATATGAAATATGAATACAATCTCCAAACATACTATCTAGAAGTGATTTATTCCAATAATTTCCATACTTGAAGTGTTTCGAAATGATTCGAATACTTGCAACGAAAACTTTTGATTATCTTTTGGCAAAATAATATCTGTTTAATAGAATTTTGAATGTGTAATGTGAATGCAATCTCCAAAAATACCAATGATTTTCATAATTGAAGTGTTTCGAAATGATTTAAATGTTTGCGATATAAACTTTTAGTCATTTTTTGCAAAATGATATCTATTTAATGTAATTTTGAATATGAAAAGTGAATACAATCTCCAAAAATACCATCTAAAAGTGATTTATTTCAATAATTTCCATGATTGAAGTGTTTCTAAATGATTTGATTGTTTGCGATATAAACCCAAAACCTCCCCTTTATCTGTCCCGTTTCCCTATAGTATAGTAAACATACGAATAAAACCAAATACAGGTAGACTTCTATTTACATGACCACAATCTTGAAAGGAGAGAATATGACAATACGTAATTTTGAACGTTTTCTTGGATCCAAACCAACTGTACAATATACTATATCAACCTGTATATTGCATGTGTGTTTTTCTTCTAGTTTTTGCCTTTTTGTCAGAATTTTAATGTGATGTTCACATTACAACCTTTAGGCATACTTAAATTGTTCTTCTACTTTCTTCAAAGTTATGGTTCTCAACTCTTTTCCATTACTAAAACGATCTATGAATTTTCCGATGATCATTTGTTTAGAGAAGGTCCTTATCTTTAAGATTCTCAAGATTATCCTAAGTTTTGCAGCTTTTAAATATTTTTGAAATATGAATTTCAAAATACATGTATTTGATTTAATCCGCACCCAATAGACAAAGGTGTCGGAGCCTTTACTTATCAAGGGGTGGCAGTCGTTACCCCATTTGTCTTTGAAAAAAAATTTTAGCACATAATTTACAAAAATTGACCACAAATAGAAAAAAAAATATCCCGGAACCACTTTTTTTCCTTTTATCATTTGGTACCCGTCCTCTCGAAGACTCAATCTGTCATTGTTCTGTATTCAAAACAAACATAATACTCCTTTGGAAAACATGTTAAAAATATGATATTGATTTAACTGGTATACATGCAATTTTTATGATTATGATTATAGTTCTTGTTTCTTGTTGTAGACACAAACTGGTCAGGCTGATACACCAGGACAGACAAAAAATAAACATGGTTTATGAGACATTTTGTTTTTGATACGGACTTTATCACGGCCAGTATCAAGTGAACCCGTTAGGGCGAGTTTGATGCGTTACGCCATGATGAAATCCGTATCAAAAACAAAATGTCCTTTATTTCTTTTATCGGTTATTTAAAAATGATAATAGAACTCTTATAATAAATTGAAATAGGCCAAAATTTCTATTATTAAGAAATTTATCTATTGTTTATTTCAATAATTCATATGCATTCTTCCTTCAACTTATTACGCGTATGAACACGACATATAGTACCAAAACATGACGTCAGCATAGCAACACACACGTGACGCCTTCACAGTGACCCAATAATTTTGTTATATTGTCCAATTTGGAGATACTGAGAATATCAGTCTTTGTAGATCAAAAGACATTCATACAAATTACATATAAAGGGGTTAATCTTCAGTTGAATGTTAAAATGTTTGAATCGTACAACGAGACAGTATATATATTTTAGGAAGTATCATATAAATCAGTTTGATCAAACTGTTACTGCTTTTTTTTTTGAAGTTTGTATTAGGTTTTGTGTATTTCGTCTTTGCATTTCAGTTCTCACCTGTATGTAACCCTTATATTGCCTTGTATTTTCATTTTTGGTTGTTGCTTGGCTATTCATTTTAAAATTTACTTGATAATGTGGTTTTTGTTCTGAAAAAAAGATCAGCGAGTACATAGAGTATTCATAACTACCATCGTTAATTCCGGTAAAATTAGAACTAAGCTTTTTGATTAAAGGGATGATTTTGATTTCACTATTACCAATTTCCCTTTTCTTGACGGCGACATTTCTGTAGCTCCATCATACAGGGTGTACATATCTCAATTAGTACGATTCGTACGCGTCTGTTCTATTCTTGACGACTTTATTGAACGTAACCTTACCATCACACCCTATCGTTTACACTAAGGTAACAGATTTCGTAACTTGTTGAACACTTTTCAGAAGTTTTATAGAAGATATGTACATTTGATATCTAAATATGATGTTACTCGCAAACAGATTATTGCAATGGGCATTTCTCACCCTCGGTTTAACAGAAATGTTGTATAAAAATGTCGCCAACTGCTAACAAATCCAGCAAAACTGGGACGTAACTTACATTCTTTGCGTGATAGGAATATTGAAAAGATATTTTTCACGATTACGTTAAATTGGATTTGGGATCTAGTGACCTGAAGATTATACAGGTATATTGGCCTGGCACTGATACTGTCAACGTCTACTGAAACCCATGATGATAAATTACAAAAACCTTCGGGAAGGTTTGAGTTTTATTTTTCGTCCGTAGTGCGGCAGTGTTTTACCAGCAAAATAGGCTCCTTGACCCATATCCCTATATTACGTTTTGTCTGATTCTTTCTTTCGCAAGATTGTAGTCTTGGAGTTAGTAGTCTACCTGTATTGTTTTTGTGTGTGTGTGTGTGTGTTTATTATACTATAGGGAAACGGGAGAGGTTTTGGTATCCATAAACCGGTTTAACCCTACCGCAAGCTCTTGCTAGTGCCAGTATCAAGCCCAGCTTCCCAAGTTCATATCGTTGTCTTCATTTGTCTTTTTATTGCTTTTCTTGTGCAGTCCCCTAGTATATTGTGGCATGTGATTGTAATTTCCAGCCATTGTAGGTGTTTCCTGATAACACTAACTCTTGAATGCACAAACGAATCATGGTGAAAAGCGAGCTTGACCTTCCTATAAAGGGGTTAATCTTCAGGTGAACGTTTAAATGTTTGAATTGTACAATGAGACAGTATATATATTTGAGGAAGTATCATATAAATTAGTTTGATCACACTGTTACTGCTGTATTAGGTTTTGTTTATTTCGTCTTCGTTATTTCAGTTCTCACTTGTACAATGTATGTGACCCTTATACTGCCTTGTATTTTCATTTTTGATTGTTGCTTTGCTATTCATCGTAAGATTTATTTGTTGTGTTTTTTTTTTAAGAAAAAAAAGGATCAGCGAGTACACAGAGTATTCATAAGAGTTGGTTGATTTCTTCCCAGAAACATGCAGTATTGCGTAAAAAAGCAAAAAAGGATATGGAGAAAATGCATATGAGACACATCTCCACAAATACATAGTAGAACCAAGTAATGAAATAACGCTTCTGTTGTTGTTCTTGACGTTTGTTATGCATTAGTTAATTACTACTTACATCCGACCATGCAATTTCATCATGAAAATAATTGTTAAGCACTACTTGAAAAATTCTATCACATACACATATTTATTATTCTAAAGAGCAGCGAAGAAACATAAACAACAAGATGTCTGTAGAAAGCCAGTCGCGCCTTCATACCGATAAAAATACCAAATGTTTCTAATTTCACATCGGAGACTCCACGAAGCTTGATTGAATAAAATAAAATAAAATAAAATACAAAGCGGTTTTTAATTTCACATCGGAGACTCCACGAAGCTTGATTAAATAAAATAAATTAAATAAAAAAATAAATTAAATAAAATACCAAAGGGGTTTCTAATTTCACATCGGAGACCCTACGAGGCTTGATTTTTTTTCAGAGACTAACATATTAAAACGTTAATAGAGTAAATCTTACTAAGCTGAAAATCGGGATTTTAAATTATATCAATATACTCTGCTGGGGATATATAATAGCAGCGGCATCGAGTACCTCCCTACTAATATCAAAACAGGAATTTTTGGACACAATACAAGCTATTATTCTTTAAGTGTGTAGACAGGGACACTCTTCATCTGCACCCTTAGATATCTGGCACTGTATTTAAAATTATCAAAGTTCACCAATGTACGTATTTCTTGTACGTTAATTGAATGCTAATTTGGAAATGAAAGGTATGGAGTAAATGCACCCCTACATACTAAGCATGTATTCAGTGATTGGAAAAGGCAACGTGTAATTAATGTAAATCTAAAAGTACAAACATTTCTTCTTTAATTAAATAAAATACAAAATTATATAAGACAATATGCAAAATGTGTGATTAATGATCATTGAATAAATGTATAAAGTCAGCCTGTCTTGGTATATTCATTTAAATCGTGGTGGTCCTTGTGGTCCTGGCTGGGGTATATGTGATCCAGATAGATGTCTTCCTGGACTGGGTTGATATTCTCTGCGAAACATCTGAAATTTAATTTCTAAATAGATAATCCATTAACTCGTGACACTTGAATGAGCCACTGTAAAATCTAAGTATATTACCGATATCGCAGATCTACACTTCATATGTGTTTGTTTTGCTGAGTAAGTACTTTACATAATCATTGTTCTAAATGTTCAATAATAACTATTATTATATAGATAACGGTGAAAGATTGAGATTTCCCAGTGAAAGAAAAGTGATAATTAACTGTGAAATTATTTTCCATAATTTCACTCTAGGAAGTGACGTCACAANAGACGTTGTCAACGTTGTTGTTAAGTAAACGTCACAGCGGATTAATCTTGAAAACGTAGTTCATGAAATGAATCACCAACGGAACCATCAAATATTCGTGAAAATCTATATAATAAAAACTATAACTAATCCTTGATTCTGATTATCGAAAATATCCAACTCTTGATCGAAAAACGCTGTAATTCACTCATGCGCTCCGCGCATTCGTGAATTACTGCGTTATTCGATCATTCGTTGAATATTTTGCGATAATCAGAATCTTTGATTAGTTATAGTATAAACAAAATACCTAAGTTACTGTAAATTTGAGTTTCTTCATATGGCCATGTCGACAACTTATGTCTCTTCAGTGCAAATCAAATCCAAACATATAGAAGATCATAAAACGAAATATGTGTTAATTTGACATAGAACAAATATCCAATATGCATCAGGGAGATACCTCTTATTTTCAAACAAAAATTTAAATATTACAAGTTTCCAAATACAAGTGGTTTTCGGGTCAGCACTGTCTATATATTTCGGTACTTCAAAAATCAGAAGGTTTAAGTTTTTATGTTATGAAGACAAAGCAGAATATCATTAAGTAGTGACAAACCAAAACAAGCATACCCTACTTTATGATTGTTTTTATTTTATGTAAAGTTTGCATTGAATTTCATTTAGTTTCTTTCTAAATTTATGTTGCCCCGGTTGTTGTGCGTATGACAGTTGTTATTGCGTAAATTATGAATTCAGAACAGAGTTAAACTTATTAGGAATGGCCATATCAATTTGGTGGTGTGATTTGCATTGAAATTAGATCAATCATTGTGAAATTGTAAATAAATCACTTATTAAATAAATACTGTATTGTCCTGTTTAATCTATACCACATTTAAAATATTTAAATGTAATCATGTACATTTACAGCCTCCTGTCTCTATACAAAAGACTTCATTTTAAAATAGTTTGGCATGCTTCTATGTGATTTTGAGTGCAGTAAATCCGTTTGTTTATTATATATTTTATATGATTTAAACCTTTTTATATGAAGATTACCTTATTTAATCTCTGCGGATTCAATCTAAGTAAATTTTATTTCATTTTAAATGATTAAGTTAATTAACAAATGCATGACGAATGCTCATGTATTCAAGGAAGCATGGAATTAAATTAATATGAAAAACACAAACCAAACTAAGCTAAAATTATAATGTTATTTATTTAATCAGTGTTTAATTAACAATTTCACAATAATCAATTAAATTTCAATGCAAATCAATCACACCGCCACATACTGTTCAGGACACACAGTATCAGAAGCAGGAATTGAATTTGATAAAGTCAAAACAGAATCTATTACATCATGGCCCAACCTTACAACAACAGAAGACATTAGAAGATTTTTGGGATTTATGGATTATTACCGACGCTTCATTCACAACTTATTAGGACAGCAAAGCCCCTTACAGAACTTATGTCAACTCCGACTAAGAAAGGACAAAAAACTAAAACCAAAACAAAGGAAACCTTTGAATGGGGACCAAAACAAGACCAAGCTTTCGAAGAACCTAAAGCAAGATTGGTGACTGAACCCATACTGGCATATGCAGACAGTAAGACGCCTTATGAACTGCACACGGACGCATCTGCAGAAGCATTAGGGGCAGTGTTATATCAAGAACAGGATGGAAAGAATAGGGTAATCAGTTATTCCAGTCGCAGCCTCTCAAAATCTGAATCCAAATATCCAACACACAAGAAAGGATTTTTTGAAACTAAAATGGGCAGATACGGACAAATTTAAAGACTCTCTTTTCGGTTCAAAATTTACCATTCTGACAGACAACAACCCACTTACATACCATCAGCAAAGTTACACGCAACAGGCCACAGATGGTTAGCGGCATTACATGTATCTCCATATGATTTTGAAATCCAGCACAAACCAGGCAAACTGAATGCTGATGCAGACGCTCTAAGTAGACTTCCATCCAACATAAATACAGATAGAAAATGTACCATTCCAATGGAGTCTATTAAAATCGTCTGCAGCAAGGCAACTACTCCAACGCCTTGCATTAATTCCAGAATTAGTCATAGAAGACAACGACCACAGAGGAACCCAGATAGGAAATATCATTGACTGGGAAAGAGCTCAGAAACAGGATCCCAAATTTCAACCAATAGTTGAACATTTATTGATAAACAGAAAGCCAAGAGTTGAAGACTTACATCAGACAGTTTAAACATCTGAAACTGAAAAACCAAAAAAAAAAAAAACAACATATTTTACAGGGAAACGCACATCAATGGAAATGTAAAGGACCAACTAGTACTACTAACTGAACATGTATCATTAGATATGGGCCATCAAGGAAAGGATATGACGATGTCATTGATAAAGGACAGATTTTACTGGACTGGGATAAATGGCGATATTGTTGGATTGAGAAATGTGGTCGCTGTATAAGGAGTAAGATATCCATCAATCAGAGAGCACCATTAATAAACATCATAACACAGCCCATGGAACTTGTGGCAGTTGATTATTTAAGCCTTGAAACATCAAAAGGAGGATACAGTAACATCTTAGTAATAACTGACCACTATACAAGATATGCACAAGCCATACCAACGAAGAACCAGACTGCAAAAACAACAGCAGATGATTTATTCAACCACTTCATTGTGCATAATGGAATACCTAAAATACTACTCTCAGATCAAGGAGCCCAATTTGAAGGAAAGATCATTAAGGAACTATGTAAATTATGTGGAAAAAAGAAGACAAGAACCACTTGTTACCATCCTCAAGGCAATGGTATGACAGAGAGATTCAACAGCACTCTACCCAACATGTTAAGAACACTTGACAACAAACAAAAACCTAACTGGAAACAGTATATCAGCTCTTTGGTACATGCATAAAATTGCACAAGGCATGGCCAACCAACCTATCGCCTTTCTTCCTAATGTTCGGCAGGGACCCAAGACTTCCGATAGATGTAGCTTACGGTCTTAATGAAGACAGCATTGAACCTTCAACATCCTATGTTCAACATCTGAAAGAAAAACTCACAACTGCATATCAACTAGCAGAGGAAGCTGCCACCAAGGCCAAAATGAAACAGAAAAAGACCTACGACAACAAGATCAAAGGCTCTCAAGTTAAAGTCGGTGACAGAGTACTTGTCCGAATACTTGACAAACCAAATCCTAAAAATCCCTGTTTACAAAGTAAAGAGAGAGGATGGTAAAGGCGTAGGAAGAACACTGCACCGTAATTTACTTCTTCCCATTCAGGACATCAGAGAAAGGGAGAAATTGCCAGAAAATTCCGCAAAGAAACATCCCTCATCACAAAGACAGGACAGAGTAGAATAACATCAGGAATCAGATTCTGCGACTGATTCAGAATCGGATGTTAGTTTCATCAATGACGTAGATAGTTATGTAGAAAGTGAACCAACTTTCACTATGACGCCACATGATCCAGAGTCAGATGATCAACAGCCAGATAGTATAGATGAGGCTAATGAACCAACAGATCCGTATGGGGAGGCCTATACTGTTCAGACAGAAGAGCAGCAGGAAACTGTTGAAGGGAGCTCTCAACCAGCTATTGTAGAAGAAAGTGATAGCCAACTGGAAGATACACCCGAGGCAGATAACACACTTGAAGAGTCACAGGAATCCGACCGAGAAGAACCTGTCAGGAAATCTACCAGGACAAGACGACCACCAACGTGATATACGTCTGGAGAATATGACATTTCCAAATTAGCAACATCTACTAAGACTGAGTGGATGGCAAAAGCGGACTACATTGCCAAACTTTCCCAGTCCGAACTATTTGCTGACAGATCCATAATGAGTGAAGCCACCAAAACCATTTTGGACATTTTAAGGACATCTACCCATGCGGAGAAATGACAGGGACGTCATTTTTGTGAGGGGAGTATGTGGTGATGTGATTTGCATTGAAATTTGATAAATTATTGTGAAATTGTTAATAAATTACTGATTAGGCCGTCCTAAATTAATTATACCTTCAACGTCAACCTAAGATCTCGAAAGCTACGCGGGAGGGAGGTAGAAATAAAACAAACAAACCTTTCAAACAAATCATTTGCTATTATCTTTAACAAATTATTATCCATAAAAATGCTCTTGTACAGATTCCACAATGTTATTTTAAATTCTTGACTGGCATAAAACATTACATTCCAATTTCTTAAGCAATTTTTTTCACCAGTTTCATACCCAAGTTCTCAATTAGTGAAGGATCACCACCTTCAGCCGAAAATTTGTGGACATTACGAAATTGTTGTTTGTTTTTTATTTTCAAGAATTTTCCAAAACCTACGAGGGCAGGTGATGTTAAACATATAATCAATTTAAACGGCCTTAAATAGATAACATTATAATTTTAACTTAATTTGGTTTGTGTTTTTCATATTAATTTATTTCCATGCTTCGTTGAATACATGAGCATTTGTCCCTATCAGGGTTCAGTGAATTATGCATATTCATTAGACCTTTTCCATTTGTATCTCTTTGGTTTTATCTATTTGTTTCTGGATAAATCTAATTCCCTAATTTTCATTGGTCAGATTTAATTTGAATTTTAGGAGGGAAGCTTTTTTAGATTCCTTGCCACTCTTGATATGATTTTTTGAAGTGTTAAGACATAGTATTTGCAAACCATTACTTATTTGGTGGAAATATTTCATTCTTAGACCAGGTCAGTTCTCAATCAATACCTAGTATTCCTTTGTTGCATATTTCTATATGTATGAATGTTTAGAGTGAATATCTTGAGGGAAGAATTTAGAAAGGAATGATCTAGAAAGAATGCATTTGTGAGAGAATTAACTAAATCATTTAAAATGAAATAAAATCTACTTTAATTGAATGCACAGATTTCAAATAGGGTAAACTGCATATAGAAAGGTTTAAATCATTTCAAATATTTCATAAACAAAAGGATTTACTGCAGTTGATATTTCAGCTCAAAATCACATAGAAGTATGTCAAACTATTCTAAAATGGAATCTCAGGAGGCTGTAGATCTACATGATTACACTTAAATATTTTAAATATGATATAGATTAAACAGGACAAAAAATTCTGTTTTGACTAAAAGCCTAATAATATGTGTGAATATGTTTTTAATTATGCATGACAATTGAATAAGCACCAAAGTATAATTTATGTATTTTTGTTACAGAAAATGTACCATATATTCCCATGTAGCTATACATAACTTACTAGCTGAGACTGATGTTACTATTACACTTGGATGAGGACCCTTTTGTACCTCATACATGGTAGGTTATTGTTGTATTTATTTATTGGTTTTATTTGCTTAGCATGGCTATTAAGTTTTAGCTTATTTATATTATATTCATTTGCTTTCGGTATGCTTTACAATTTTGTTATGCTTTATTTGTGCTCGAACGAGTTAATATATTTTAAATAATACATTACATATTTACTATCAGATAAACATATGATAGACCTTTTTAAGATGGGCTAGAGTACATATGCACATGAGACCAATATTTGTATCATGGAAACAAATGTTTCAGTTAAACCTCTAATGTTCAAATTATGCATTGAAAATACATTATTTATATGTTTATAAGATAAGGATATTTATTATTAGGACAACATATGGTATTTATGCTAATAAGATTTATACAATATTTTTGGCAATTATCACCAAACTGAATTAAGTAATTTAGAGTTGTCTTCCTTTGTATATTTAATACAGTCAGATTATAAGTGTTGGTTCAATGTTGTTACAATAATAAATCCACATAAACCCTAAGTTGTTGTTTTACTGAATCTATCTCTTCTTAAACCAGAATTACAGCTATACGACATCAACATTAGATCAAAGATGTAAATGTCGTCACTCGTACTTTTAAAACTTTCATAGTATAATTGATTGCTTATCCATGGTCGAGTTCAAGATGGTTATATGAATTTGTATGCTGTACATGATTTTTGGAAAAACTGAAAAAATAAGGATTCTGTACAAAAAAAGAACTGCACTTCCGCATATTGCTAGTTAAAGTTTTACACAGGAATAAAAAAAATACCAGAAATGATTGAACAGCATTAAATTTTAATATTGTGATAATGTGAAAAAAAAGGTATAGATGGACACAGACCGAGATATTTAGACTGTTCAAAAAAGAAAAGCATTTAAAAATCTTTTGGCTAACTAAAAAATTTCATTGGAATTCCTATCAATAGCACGTACCTTGTCATGTTAATGCAGGCAGAAATGTGTATCATATAATGGCATTTATTGCGTGTTTTGTATTTTTAAACAACCCTCGTTTTAGGGATTTTCTTCATCTTATCTTTCCAAAAGAGCTCGAAATTAAGGATACTAAAGATACTTCCACATCGGCCTCGTTCCTTGATTTTCATCTTTAAATTGACAACAGAAAAAAGAAGGGAAACGGGGAATGTGTCAAAGATACAACGACCCAAAGGGGAGTAATAACAACTCAAAGCCACCATAAGATCTTCAATGAACGGTGAGAAAACCCCACACCCAACGGCAGGTCGGAGTCGGCCCCTGAACAAAGAGCAATCAAGTCCAGCGAAATAAACATCATCCTAGACTCCTATAGACATAAAGTAAACTAACTAGAAAAAGGACAAGACAAACAAAGGCTTAATAAATTCCTGACTGTACACTTCAAGCTTGGCTGTATGACATACGCAATGACTTCACTTTTCCAATAGTCAAATTCAATTTCCTTTGTAGCAATATTCCAAAAGCGCCAGCATATTGAGTTTACATCTCCCAACTCATTCGCTACTCAGGGACTTGTGGTCGATACAATGACTTCGTTGATAGAGCTCGGTTGCTTACAAATAGGATACTTAAGTAAAGGTATGTTACCTATAACTTTTATCACTACAGCAGTTTTACGGCCGGTGTTATATTGCCATTTTTCCCCCATGCCAGTTTTTCCCCCCGGGAAAAATGGATCGATCCAATTTTTCCCCTAGGAAATTTTGGATCAGAGCCGTTTTCCCCCCGGAAAAAACTGGAATATGTGTACATATTGCCGTTTTCCCCCATGCCAAAATTTCCCCCTTCATTTGAATTTAAATGGTCATGTCCATGCTTCATAAAAAAATTCGTACATATGTCTTTATGCCCCGCCTACGATAGTAGGGGGCATATAGTTTTCGGGACTGTCCGTCCGTCCATTCGTCCGTCCGTCCGTCCGTCCGTCCCAAGTTAGGTTTACCCTTAGGTTGAAGTTTTTTTTCTGTGAAGGATGTATGCTATTATCATGAAACTTTGTATAAATACACATTAGGTTATAATTAAAAAAAATCATAACAAAAATTTATCCCGGCTACCAACTTCATGCTTCACTGATCATGGAAAAAAGGGTGGGGGGGATAGTATAAGGTTTACCCTTAGGTTGAAGTTTTTTTCTGTGAAGGATGTATGCTATTATCCTGAAACTTTGTATAAATACACATTACACCCCTAGATGTTTTGTTTTTGGTCGTTTTAACCTGGATATGGGATGTTGTCTCCTTGACATTTACCCCATTTCCTTTCTTTTTCATATTAGGTTATAATTAAAAGAAATCATAATAAAAATTTATCCCGGCTACCAACTTCATGCTTCACTGATCATGGAAAAAGGGGGGTAGTATGAGGTTTACCCTTAGGTTGAAGTTTTTTTTCCTGTGAAGGATGTATGCTATCATCCTGAACATTTGTATAAATACACATTAGGGTATAATCAAACAAATTATCATAATAAAAATTTATCCCGGGTGCCAACTTCATGCTTCACTGATCCTGGATAAAAGGGGGTAGTATGAGGTTTACCCTTACTAGGTTGAAGTTTTTTTTTCTGTGAAGGATGTATGCTATCATCATGAAACTTTACATTAATACACATTAAGGTGTAATTAAACAAAAAACACAATAGAAATTTCTCCATGCTACCAATTTCATGCTTTACTGGTCATTGTATGAGATTTAAGTTTCTTTTCTGTGACGGATGTATGCTATTATCATGAAACTTGATATAAATACACATTAGGATACAAATAAAAAAACATAACAAATATTTACCCATGCCACCAAAATAGATGCGAGGCGGGGCATTGTGTCCGTTAGACACATATTCTTGTTATGAAATGTTTTATTGCAAAAAATATTTAAGGACTAACCATTCTGTGATTCAGTGCTGAACATCAAATAGTTTGCGGATCAAGAGGTATATCCGTGGGTCTGATCCGCTTTTTAGCTCGCCTGGCTTTTGCAACCACTTGGTGTCCGTCGGCCGGCCGTCCGTCCGTCGTTAGCACACTTTCAAAAATCGTGAAACCGCTTGGCCAAATGGAACAAAACTTCAACTGAATAATTACTAGGGTATATAGTTTCAAATTTGTCATTTCTTTGTCTTAGGTAAAAACACATGTCAGTCGTTGCTAAAAAAAGAACAGAAAAGCTGGGACTTAACTTACATTCTTTACGTAATAGGGGATATTGACAACATACTCTGCTTGCATTCGTGAAATTAGCTTTGAGATCTAGTGACATGAAAATTTTACATACATGCTGGCCTCTCACTGATAAGTTTTTGGCAAACAACTCAAAATCCTTTACAAATATAAACAAAACTGGCTCGTGTATAAAAGATCAGCATGACAAGGTCTACCCACCTAGCAGACACGTTAAGTTTCTCAGATTAAGACCATTTCTCAATAACTTCAGTGGTACTTATATGTCAATGATATTAAGTATGTACGTTGTCTCCTTGACATTTACCCCATTTCCTTTCTTTTTCACATGTCAGCCTGGCATATAACTTTTGTCATTGACCTCAATTCATAGTCTTTAACTTTAATTTTAAACAACAGTATTCCTTATTGACTATGCAGTCCGTATTAACAGTAGCTACTTTTGTGCAATTAAATTTTAATATCTGAAATAGAAGCTGAAAATGCAGATATCTTAAATTTTCTGTGAGAAAATTGTAAGAGCACTTAATTGCACAACTTCACAAATAAATACAAAGCATGAGGATCAACGATTGTCACATGATCTTTTTCTTGCTGTAGTTGCATTACACATGTTCGGGAATTTGTTGTAAGCCATTGTGTTGCAATGATAATAATTTTCATACCTAAAATTCATTAAACAATATGTAGTGAAATTATGTGAATATTTGATCTATTACACTAAAATAACACATGTTTTAAATAAATTCATCAATTGAAACGAAGTTCAGCAAATGACTTAAGTATTGTACATTGGGGCTAATTTTGTACAAATTATAATTTGTATATTAATTTGTACAAATTGAAAAAAAAAACAAATTGTAGTTTGTATATTAATTTGTACAAAGTGAAAAAAAAAATTAAATTGTACAGAATTTTTGCACAAAATATAGTTTTTACAAAATTACAACTAATACATATAAGAATAATACAAAAAAAAAGAATAAGGGCGAAACGGCTTGAGATGTATGCTCTTTATTTTTCTTAGACATGGTGTGCTTGTACATGAGATAATATCTCATGTGTACACTTTGTTCAATTACTATTATCTAAATTTATGTAAATTCTAAAATTAAGGATTAACTCCCTTCATCGTAGTTTTGTCCTAAGCTATTTTTGATATTACTGATTATTCGGCTTTCGTTTGGTTTTATACATTTTAAACATTTTTTGAATATGGATTTCCTTTGTTT
>MJUU01042396.1:27937-97163 GCA_002080025.1 Modiolus philippinarum
GTACTTTTAAAACTTTCATAGTATAATTGATTGCTTATCCATGGTCGAGTTCAAGATGGTTATATGAATTTGTATGCTGTACATGATTTTTGGAAAAACTGAAAAATAAGGATTCTGTTAAAAAAACGGGACTGCACTTCCGCATATTGCTAGTTAAAGTTTTACACAGGAATAAAAAAAAAATACCAGAAATGACTGAACAGCATTAAATTTTAATATTGTGATAAAGTGAAAAAAAAAGCTATAGATGGACACAGAACGAGATATTTAGAGTGTTCAAAAAAGAAAAGCAGTTAAAAATCTTTTGGCTAACTAAGAAATTCATTGGAATTCCTATCAATAGCACGTACCTTGTCATGTTAATGCAGGCAGAAATGTGTATCATATAATGACATTTATTGCGTGTTTTGTATTTTTAAACAACCCTCGTTTTAGGGATTTTCTTCATCTTATCTATCCGAAAGGGCTCGAAATTAAGGATACTAAAGATACTTCCACATCGGCCTCGTTCCTTGATTTTCATCTTGAAATTGACAACAGAAGTATACTTCAAACTTGGCTGTATGACATACGCAATGACTTCACTTTTCCAATAGTTAAATTCAATTTCCTTTGTAGCAATATTCCAAAAGCGCCAGCATATTGAGTTTACATCTCCCAACTCATTCGCTACTCAGGGACTTGTGGTCGATACAATGACTTCGTTGATAGAGCTCGGTTGCTNGTGCTGCTGATGAGGAATTAATTTCCGAAATGGCCATACAGCTCATTTAAATTATTGCAGTTGGAGTTAACATATGTGTTATGGTCTCATGTTCATTTACTCCATATCCTTTCGTGAAATATTCTCATTAAAAAATAAGCCGAAGAGAACGTCGCGAAGATTATCGATGACGTCGGGGGAAAAACTGGCTCATGTCATCATTGAGGAGAAGAACTGGACTGATCCCGTAAATTTGTTGGGGGAAAAATTGGATCATGCCAGTTTTTCCGGGGGGAAAACTTGGGATTGATCCAGAATTCCCCCCGGAAAGACTAGCATGGGGGAAAAATGGCAATATGACACCGGCATCACGATCTTGTGGACAGCTATTGGATATCTATTTCTCATATGCCAACAGATTTTTCTCTTTGCCGCTAAAGTTTGTTTTTCCTCTACCGGATTTGACTATACTGTCGGATGTTCAATACGGGTTATAAGAAGCAGGAGATGCTTACTATACCGGGGCACCTGATCTCGCCCATGGTTTTTTATTGAGTATAAGTTGTTCGTCTTTTCATGTGTGTGTGTGTTTGTGTCTTCATTTCCGTTTTCTGCGCCGTACTCACGTAATGTCTGATTCTTTAGTTTGCCGATGTTGCCATTGTCCTTGGATTATTCTTTTTAGACTGGCGGTTCGGTTTTCACTTACTTTTATATCTAGTGTATATAAGCAGCTAGTACTGTAGTCAAAGTGTATTTAATTATGGTTCTCTTGCCCCAAAAAGTAGCACGATATCATTAAATGTAATCAGATACCACGCATTTATTCTGCTTATTCATAATATGGAATCAAATTCCTGAAAGACCTAAAATGTACCTGAATTATTTCAAACTTCAATTTCACATGGCCCAATGGATAGTGGAAAAAATAAGTTACAAACCATCGGGCTAACGCTCTCATAGCTAAACTACTACATATACATACGTTATACAGAGTGTTTGCTCTACCCCTTGTCCTTGTGTCAGTCTGTTGATGATCTCTGTTTATCTCTCTAGTCTAAACAAGTGTAATAAAAATAGTATTTTATATTTGTAGAAATTTGTATGTTTTATTCAATAGCTTACCTTTATTTATTTCTGCGAGTCTAACTAAGAAATATAGAAGGTGCAATCACACATTCATCAAATTTCCCAATTTTAAATGTCATGATGACAGTTTTGTTCGCTTTTTATATTCATGTTTTATTTGAGAAGTCTTATTTGAGACCAAAAACCCTCCATTAGACTATTTCAACAATTTATGTCTCTTCATGGTAAATTTCAAACATTTGTAAGATCGAAAATCAAATCGAAAGAGCTGAAAGTGTGCCAATAATTAAATCGCTATATAGTAGCCCATAAGTAAGGTTCCTTTAAAAAATCTGAATAATGGTATTGAAACTTCCGAAATAATATTTTTGGGCACGCATTAAAGTATGGGCTTTTGGTAATGATTATGATATGCTAGGAAACTTTCAATCCGACAGCATTGGCATTGTTGATCTAGTGAAACTTAACAAATGGATATAAAAATTGCATTTATTTTATAGGCCTACATTTCCTATTCGTTTCATATTCTGCAGATGCCATTTTGGCACGTTATAACAATTCTTTATTTATATGTTATTGGGCTGACAGAAAAAAACCTTAAGGGCATTAGGGAGTACCGCAATCAGCTTTTTTGCAAGGAAGATACTGCCCAGTTTGCTATATTTTCTCAACTTTCTAAACTTCCGAACAACATTCAGATGATTTTCATGACAAATTCAAAGCGAAGTTCATTTTTTAGCCTTTATCAGGGCATGTTGTCCTTACTATTCAATCAATTTTATATAACATTTGTTAATAGTATAATTGAAAGTATACTAAGTTGATAAATGCATGGCAGGCGCATGGTCTAAACATAATCATGGTTGCTATTAAGCCTTGCTTTATTTGTTAATAAATTGTTTTTCTCTTATTACTAAATATAGAAGCAAGCCAAAGATTTTTTAAAGTTTAGAATTGATATAATTATCGAATAATATGATGCATATGAGAAATTAGAAATGCACAACGAAGTGAGGTAGTATTTATAAATTATCTCATGATGTAGCGGCAATATCTATTTCTTACGCGATTAGATCATTTTCGTATCACTTAGTGATAACTTTTTGCTACCATTTCGCTGAAGCACGTATATAATTATTGTGTAATTAAATAGCTCGAGTTGATAACAACCGATATGCAAACCTCACTCATAATGAAACCTATAATAAATAGTTCAATGAGAAACATCGGCCGATTATCTCCCTGTACCAAGCTAGTTATATATGGTCAAAGTGGAGATACTTTTTGATTTCATATGAAGAGAGGCTTTTGATATGCTAATTAAAATTATCTCCATTTACAAAATACAAATGTATATAACAAACTTAGTACAGGGAGATAACCGACAGATGTTTCTCATTCTTTGTGTTTTTGCGATGTTCTTTCAAATTGTCAAAACTTTCCTTTGGAAATATGGGGATATTAAATACTTACATTATCTGTATTAACTGCCTCCCAGTCCTCCTCTCTTACGTCATCGTCATGTATCTATAAAAGATAGTAATTTTTGTGATCAATTTAAAGCTTTCTTAAATTGCCTATAAGTGTTTGTGGCTTATAGGCCATAGAACCATAAATCTGTTTTGCTGTTTTGCTTTCCATTGGAATTTCGACCAAAGATGAAGACACCGACCTTCCTTCCCTGTACTGGTTACCAAAGTTACACAAATGCCCATACAAACAACGATACATCGCTGGATCTGCAAAATGTTCCACAAAACCTCTTTCTAAGCTTTTAACCTCCATCTTAACAGCCGCAAAAGAGGGCCTTCAGAAATACTTTGATACTAGCTTTTCAAGAAGTGGTGTAAATGAAATGTGGATATTAAAAAACTCAAAGATCTGCTTGACATCCTGAAATCTAGATCATTATTGCATTGCAACAGCATTAAAACATTTGACTTTTCCACACTTTATACTACCATTCCTCATGAACAACTGAAATCTCGGCTGAAAGATATAATTCATAGATGTTTCTCTCGTAAGAACGGCGAACAAAGATATAAGTACATTGTCATAGGCAGAGAATAAGCATTCTTTGTGAAATATGACGCAGAATCACAGAATAAATACACAGAGGAAGAAGTGATAAAAATGTTAGAGTTTTTGATCGACAATATATTTGTCCAGTTTGGAGGACTTGTTTTTCAACAGACCATTAGAATTCCAATAGGCACAAACTGTGCACCCCTTTTGGCCGATCTGTTTCTCCACTCTTACGAGGCTAAATTCTTTAAATAGTGCAAGAAACTTTCTCTAGGCTACTAAGCAAGAGATATTCTCAACCCTAGTTTCTGTCGGCCCTCAACATAATCTATTGAAGTAAACATGAAATCTTTGAACGATATGAAGTGTCAGTGTCCCAAATGAAAATGAATATTTTCAGTTAAATTGCATATCTTGAAGGATAAAACATGACGGTTTTGGCATTACCCTGGATTGACTCGCATCTAGTTTGACGAGTGTTTTATTCGTAGCAATCCAAGGCAACTGTCACCACTTTTTGTATTTATATGAGTTATGTGACATTTTTGTTTTGTTAATGTTGTTTGTCATTTTTGGAATTTAATTTCAGGTATTTTATGCGGTCTTTGTTCCTTCGGTATCCTACTGCTGTTGTATGTTAACAGTACTAATTGTTTGATAAGATTTGAAATAGTTAATAAATGGATTCGGTCTGAGGCACTACTACGTAGTATATGAAAGGGGTTGTGTCCGAAATGCCTGCCGCAAGATATTACCAACAAGTGATTCCCTTGCCTAAATCCTTCTTTTGGAAATTTTATGTTACGAAAATAAGTCATATGAAAAAAAAACAACAAAGAACTGAAATCCTTATACGTTGAGTTTATACCAATTTAATTTGGAAACAAATTTATTCTATTGTTTTGAAAAAAAAACGTTACGTTTTAGTGCATTTGGAACCATAAATAGACTGTAAGATTATGTATTACACGCTGATAAGGGTCTATGTTGCCGGTTAGACAGATATATGGGCAAGACGGAACAAATGTGCACATAAAACTAGGCTTCTGACACAAAAGATATAAAATATTTTTCGGCATTAGGTGAAATATATATTTTTTGGATTCAAAGATACGAACTTCTACTGATTATCACGCAAGTGGAGTGTACATTTCAAAGTTGATTCGTCATTGTCATGCATGTAGTTTATATAATAAATTTGAACAAAGCAAAACACTATCACACAAGCTGCTGTGTCAGGGATTTGTTCACCCATTGTTACCTTCACCCCTTGGGAAATTATGTGGCCGTTACTATGACATCATTGAAGGATATGAATTGGTGGTATCCCAAATGAAATTGGAAATTTTTGGCTAGATTTCACGTCTTCACGGATTCAACGTTATCAATTTTCAATAGCATAGTCTTCAACTGCATACACAAAAATCTTGGAAGTTGTACTTCCAGCTGTTGTGCTTAATTTCAAGGTGATTGAGACCTTTGTAAGGACTTCATGAAAGGACAACCAGGATTAATGGTTGTTGACGATTTCTAGTTAGAAAATTATCACATGTACAGCAAGACAGTAATTGAATGCTGAATTCAAGCAGCAAGCACAATCAGGTGGTTGTCAAACAATTTGTTACAATTGCAACATATTTACATTGTTGCCAACTGCAGAAAAAAGGAACAGACAAATTTTAGTGACATATGTATATGACCAAATATAGGGATATGGAGTAAATGTACGTGGGAAATCCCAATAAATACAGGGTAAGATTAAGCAAATGGCACAACGCATTTATTGTTGTTCTTCATCTTGAAGTCATCATGAGGCCTTCAGCAAAGTGCAAACACTCCTGCCTCATAGTAAGTTCAAAACGGTCCCTAGCACCGGCTCGAGTGGAATTCACTTGATAAATGATGAACAACGCTACATCCATGTATCCCGTGTGTCATGGATGTGTGTCAACAAGCATAACATATCGGGTAAAGTGCTCTTACAAACACTGTCATCCATTGCCTGACAAATAAAGATGTCTTACAAACACTGTCATCCATATGCACTTTTAAATAAATTGATCCACGTTTTATTTTGCTGTAGCCGAAAAGGTTTTGCGTTAAGCACATTTAGTACATGTATTCAAAAATAATATAAATAAGTAAAATAACTCTGTCGGTTGCATATACCATTCAAACTATCATACAAGTGTTTCCAAAATGTAAACAAACAGAAAAATAAAGAATGGTGAGCATTTAGGTTGTACATTGAGATTTATTTCAAAGTAAGGACCTTTGTCATCGTATATTTACTATCTACACCTCAAACGCATTCATTTCATTATTTTTTTTTTGTATTTTCAAATGTATACAAATGTATACAAATGCAGTATCTGATTGTCGAAGAACACCTTGATTAATTCATAATGTTTTTTTGCAACATGTACTGCGATGCAAACAGGCCCTATACCAGACGTTTTATATTGACAAGACTAACTTTAGCCTATGTTTTATTTTTACACACCTGTGGAGTACTCTTGGACCTTATGTTTGAAGAACCAGGTCTCAGTGGAATGTAGTTTCCATTTTCATCTACAATTGACGGATAACGTAAGTAACATTTCTTAACTACTAAGGTAAGAGCATAACGAAGGCCGCAGGAGACTAAAGTTGACAAAGTAGCAATCTGTAGAACTAACATTAAGGTGTCTCGGTGGTATTATTCCGCCATTTTGGTCCGATTTTTATTCATTTAGATTTTATGCAATTAGAAAATTCAGCAGTTCACGCCACGATATAGCTGAAATATTGCTGAGGTTGGCGTTAAACAACAATCATTCAATCAATCAATCAATTAGAAAATTAACAAAATAATTATTGAATTTAAAGAAATACTCAAAATAAATGAAAAATTTTGTACCTTATCTTTTTTACAACATTTTTAGTACCAAAGGTGCTTTAAATACGGAAAGTTGTAAATCTGGTAGTGGATTTAATGTTACACAGAAATTATGCAAGGGGGATAATTTGATAAAAGAATTTCATGTAGATATCACTAGAGAAAAAAACGTTTCACCATTTATCTCCCTTAGTTCAACGGTGAACAAACAATGTTTTAGTAAAGTCTATAATAAATTTTAAAGCTATTCCCTGGTATAGTCAGATACCCTATCATGTCTTTATAATATCCTTCAAGATATATTCAAGATTAACGTCTTCCCGGATTTGACTACCGACTTTGACATTTTCCCGGATTGAATCACCCACAGTGTGACGGGTGCTGTTAACAGAGCAGGACATGCTTACCCTTCCGGAGCACCTGATGTCACTCTCAGTTTCNATTTATCTCCCTTAGTTCAACGGTGAACAAACAATGTTTTAGTAAAGTCTATAATAAATTTTAAAGCTATTCCCTGGTATAGTCAGATACCCTATCATGTCTTTATAATATCCTTCAAGTTTTAATTTCAGTTTTTGGACTTATATGAACGGTGACCCCCAGTTTTAATTTTATATTATAAAAAGTAATCAATTATGTATCAACACAGAAAATTTCAAAAAAATCTATAATAGGAAATCAATACCCTGTAGACCCCTTAACTATGACTGTAGTATTTTGATGTCTAATTTTTCTTTGATTGATGCCCCTATTGGTTGAAGACTGTTATTCTTCGAGAATTTTGCCATCAAGATTGACCTGTCCAGTACTTTTGTCTATAAAACTAAAAGGTATCATTCTCTATCCTTAACTGATATTGTCTTTTTTGTGTTTTTTTTTCCTTCGTGGTTTGATTTTTGGTCGTCCAAATCTTCCAGGATATTTTTTTTGTGAAGGGACTTGAATATCAAAATAAACTGAAAATTTGGTATTGCCGTGTTTCGTGATTATAGCATATACTAATTTCCTTACCCGGTGAACAAAACATTACTTTTAAAAGTATTACTGAAATGTATTGTTATGGATTCAACATATTTTGTCAGTTGTAGTGAAAATGTATGCGAGAGTTTGGGTCTAACAGATATGGATTTTATTATTGTATACTGTCTACTTAAGCTTTTAAACAGCCATTGTTGTTATTTTGCTATATTTTGTTTAATTAATTTGGACAACAAACGACATTTTCAAAGAATTTCAAAGTATATTGTCAATCCTGCCTCAGCGTAAACATGTCTTTCTTGATAGTGATTCCAATTTTACTTAATACATGCTTCCTCCATTTCCTTTCACATTTTTTTTAGTTATCTAATTTTAAACGATAGACTTACAAAACATAAATAAATGTGGTTGAGAAACAACCTTTGTTCTCATATACTTACCAACCATTGCAACTGGTCCCATAGGATCTGAAACTAATACGGAGAGAAGGATATAATATGAATATGATTTAAGATAAATAATAGGATATGGTTGAAATTATAACATTTTCGCCAACATTGGGTTTGTTCTCACTTCAAGATACAAAAATACCGAAGTTGTATAAAGACAGTAAATTAACTTAATTATGCTGTACACGTGTTTCAAGGAGTAACATCTCATCAGCAGCATTAAAATCAAATAAATATGGAAAGCCAATCGGTTGACAAATTGTATGTTTAGCTGATCAAAAGTCACAAGTTGTTTGTTTAATTTAGACATTGATTTTGTTCGAAAATTGGGGTGTTCAAAGTGATGCTATCCTCACACGTTCGTAACCTACGTATACTTATCTGGTAATTTGGCGGCGAGCACTCCTTGACCCATCTTTCTAAATGACTTTTGTCTTATTCTTTCTTTTTCAAGATAGTGCTCACGGACTTAGTAGCCCTCCTGTATTGCGTTTTATTTTATTGTCAAGCAAACTAAGGGAAACGAAGTAGAGAAGGGTTTTTTTGTACCCATGAGCCGTTTTAAAACACCCGCTAGCTCTTGCTAGGTGACAAACCAAGTGCAGCTGTCACTAGTTCCTTTCTTTTAAAGGTGCTTTTCATGTGCAGTAGCTTATGGATTGTGAATTTGTTTTTCGACAATAGTAGGTGTTTACTTTTATCTTTCTTTAACAATTTTGTAATTTTTATCATCAATATCAAATATTATTAAATGAATAAATTTCAGATTAAATAGCTATTGGTATATGTTGGAATGTTAAATAATACACTATCAGATACAAATGGATCGTTTCGGGGGTTTTAACCCTTTTTTGGATTTTTTTAAATGTTTGGCGAAGAATTGAAAAAGTCGATATAAACTGGCAAAAAATCAACTAGAATTGCCCTATACTGTAACTTCTTTTTTAGGAGCCGCAGCTGGCTGTGCAGTGAATACAATCGATGCATAAATTATTCCATTTAGAAATAAGGAGTGATACATTTGTACTATGACTTATCAAACCCGAATTCCGTATAAATACACATTTTTTTAATCAAATGGTTGACTATAGCTGATACTTACATATATGTTCTTTGTTTGCTTGTACTGGATCATCCACTGAAAAACAGATAGTTTAGTGTTTAGAGCAAAATATCTCCTTGAAATTGGCCATTATGTTACGTATAATAAAACTTTGAAATTTGATTCCAGTAATCTTTATCAAATACCAGTAGCTTAAAACGCGTTTACTCTGCAATTAAAATTGACACTGTAGCGCAGTTATCCTAGCTAAAGCGGAAGTTCTACAAGAATAAGTTTTTTGTGAAAATCAAATAAATGAAAATTGAATAATTATAATAAAGATTAACGAACTAAAAAAATGAAATAAAAGACACAATGAAACACCGACATCGGCTAGACTTATCAATTTTTTGGGTTTTTTTTTTTTTTTTTTTTTGCTGCTTTTTGTTGTTGTTTACTTTTATTGGGGCTATATAGAGAACTTTCCATTTTTTGAGAATTAGTCATTACAAAATTGGGCATATGGAGCCTATAGTACAAATAAACACTATTATTTATGTACAAATTATTTTTTGAACTTGCTCCCTGTACTGGGTCTGTACTGTGCTGTCTGCGCAAAGGTATTAAAATATAGCCGTGTTGTGTAATTTATAAATTATTCATGTCCGTTTCAGTCCACCAATTAGAACATGAATGGAAACCAGAGGCTCCCAGGAGCCTGTATCGCTCACCTGGGTTTCAGTTGCCACAATCAAGGTAACATTGTAAGTTATACAGTTGATCTTCAGTTTCTCAAACTTTCGTAGCTCAAACACCTCNCATTTTTTTAATCAAATGGTTGACTATAGCTGATACTTACATATATGTTCTTTGTTTGCTTGTACTGGATCATCCACTGAAAAACAGATAGTTTAGTGTTTAGAGCAAAATATCTCCTTGAAATTGGCCATTATGTTACGTATAATAAAACTTTGAAAGGATGAGTGGCAATATGACCCATATTTGGCCCAAAAAATCAAGTTGTTTAAAATAGTGTGATATTTATGGGAAATATTAACTATTACATCTAGCTACAAAGAAAACATATAATAATACGAATTCCTTTCATTTTGACGTTATTGTGACATCACAAGGAGCCGTCTTTTTGAAAGAAAATCAGAAAATCTGCAATTTTGAATGTTCTCAAAGCAAATTTTCTTTAAGTGAACATGGGGCACATGCAATCAACAACTTCAAACTTTCAGAAATGATGTATTTCACCATTTTACACATTTTGACTTAATATGAAGTTGTTATTCAGATGTGCCCATATTTTTCAAAGCACAAAAATGTGCAAAACACAGCAAATATCTATGAAATTCTGACTATTTCCAAAAATATAGCTTTTGAGTTAACTGATTATCATGAGAATCAAACTGATATGGAAAAAAGCTTTATCATTTTCATAAAGCCCTATATTTGTTCAATGTTTCAGGAACATAAGACATCTGTTTGTATAGTTTTAGTTTCATGGTAAATCTTGGGCCAAAAATGGGTCTTACTGCCACTCATCCTTTGATTCCAGTAATATTTATCAAATACCAGTAGCTTATAACGCTTTTACTCTGCAATTAAAATCGACACTGTAGCGCAGTTATCCTTTAAGGACAGAACTAGCTAAAGCGGAAGTTCTACAAGAATAAGTTTTTTTGCGAAAATCAAATAAATGAAAATTAGATAATTATAATAAAGATTAACGAACTAAAAAAAAATGAAATAAAAGACACAATGAAACACCGACATCGGCTAGACTTATCAATTTTTTGTTTTTTTTATTTTTTTTTTTTTTTGCTTTTTTTTGTTTTGTTTTGTTTTTTTTTTTTTTGCTGCTTTATGTTGTTGTTTACTTTTATTGGGGGTATATAGAGAACTTTCCATTTTTTGAGAATAAATCATTACAAAATTGGGCATATGGAGCCTATAGTACAAATAAACACTATTATTTATGTACAAATTGTTTTTTGAACTTGCAAAATGACTTTGAAATACATTAATACCAGTGTTATATATATTGCAATTTCTTTACGGCGTTTTCATTTATTTTTATTTCTCGGCAGACTGTCATCAGCATATTTATAAATATTACTAAAGGATGCATTTGAATATGTGAGATTTGTTTGAACCAATTCGAGAAAGATGTAATCGAGTGTTGATGCCCCGCGTTGAGTTAAGTTTGACATTTTGTACTGTGAAAATTGCGCATTTCGAAGCTCGATTGCAGTACAGAATATTTATTTATTGAGAACATTTGATATTAAAAGTTGTTCTGTACTCAGGGGCCTGTTTTTGTTGCTCCCTGTACTGGGTCTGTACTGTGCTGTCTGCGCAAAGGTATTAAGATATAGCCGTGTTGTGTAATTTATAAATAATTCATGTCCGTTTCAGTCCACCAATTAGAACATGAATGAAAAAAGGGAACTTAAATATCACTTACCTTTCATTATTCTTCCAATATCTGTTAATATAAAGAACAGGATTACAATACTTTTCATGTAACAGAGTTTCATTAGAATTGCAATTCTACTATTTAGACATATTGTTATAAAGAATTTTAGCACTCGTATATTATGCATCGGCATATAACACGTTTAGGATGCATAAGGGTGGTGCTGAGCCATGCACGTGGTAATCAATGGGAGGAGATTTCTTCTTGATTGACCTCGTCCTGATATGGCTGAAATATTGCCCATTGGACGTTAAACTCTAACTAATCAATCAATCAATCTTGATTGACAATAATTTCATTCTTGGTCATCTGAGCACTTTTCTTTGAACTTCATGTCTATTTTTCCGTGGCGTTTCTATCGATGTCTGCCTTTTGATAACGTCCTTTTGGTGAAAACATAAACTGATCTTCCAAAGTGTGATCGTTTATTGAATGCAAACGTTCGATGTCTGAAAGACGATCGTTCATGCGTTTGGCATACGTCACGTGCACCAGTGAACCGGTCTTGAAAAGTTGTCTTAATACGTAATTGCGCATCTTATGATCGTTGCACATAAATATTGATAAGGTTCCCATTGCTTTGTCTTACCATATGAATGCATCAAAAAAGAAAATTTCTCCAATATCGACGGCGTGCGTCAAAGTTTTTGGAAATTATTTAGAACGTTAGCACACCTTGGCTATATAGTTTTAGTTACAGGGTCTTTAGTCTTTGTGCAGTGATTTTTTTCAAAAGAAAAAAAAAACGGTCCAAAAAGTTAAGTAGGCTTGGATTTTATCAGCCCATGTTTATTTCGTGTCTCATTAATTCTGTGGCCGTCACCATTATGTGATTGAAAGATATGACGTTTCAGTGTCCCAAATTAAAGCGGATATTTTCAACTAGATTCGCGTATTCTCGATTTGACATTACCGAATTTGACTATTTATTCTAGATTGACTAACTGACAGTATGGTAAGTGCTATCGACAGTGCAGGGCATGCTGAACTGTCCGAGGCACCTGCGATCACTCTCGGGTGGAAGTTCACATTTTTCAATGCTGTGTTTTTATTTAGGTGTCTTGTGACCGTATAACTGTCTTTTTTCTGTGTTCCCGTTTTTGTCTCTGGACATTGATTTTGTTAATTGCAAATCTTTTGTTCCTTCGGTACTCTACTGCCGTTGTTATATACGGGTTTTGGTACCCATAAACCGGTTTAACCATACCACTGACTTTTTCTAGTGCCGGTACCAAGTCAGGCTATCCCGAGTTCCTACCGTTATTTATGTTTGTCTCTTGTTTTCATTATTGTTTTTCTGGTGAAGTTCGCTTGTAAACTGTGGCATGTGATTGTAGTTCCTGGCCATTGTAGGTGTTTGCTGTTATCCTGTTTTTGTAATTTACAGAAAAGTGTACATATGTAGGAATGTAGTAAGAGAACACTGGCCATTCGTAATTGTAAGGTTGTCTATAGTGTTGTTTCTACCCCCGTTGGGCGAATTATAGGATTCACTATCCGTCGCCTTACGTCCGTCGTCGTCGGCCTCACAAAAACTGTCACATTTTTTCTCAAGAACCACATATTCCAGTCTTCTGAAATTTGGCATGGAGTATATGTATGGGGACCTATACCGAGTAACAAAGTTTGGGATCTCTCGCATGCCTTTTTCCTGTTTGACAGCATTTAGAATATTTTTCCAGGTCGGCGCTACAAAAGTTGTTTGTTACATTTTTCTCAGGAACCCAGCCTTCTGCAACTTGGCATGAAGTAGCAGTAGGGAGACTTATATTCCGTGTAAAAAAGTTTTGAGTCACTCCCATTCCAACTTCCTGTAAATTGAAGGAACTTTGAATATTTTTCAACGTCTGCGTCATAAAATGGAAGAGTTACTACTAAGTTTTTGTCATTCATTAATGTTGATCTTCAAACATGAGTTTTATGTACATCATTTGGTGTAAAAAAATAAATTACAAATCAGGTGCAATTTAACATGTTTTATATGTGCAAGTAATTGAAGTTAAACTAAATCAGATTTAAAAACAAGGCAAGCTTCATTAAGCGCAAGAGATCTTACTGAAGTTATATATTCCGGTATGAGATACATGGACAACTCTGAGAATTAATCTGGATCATGTTTACATGACCTATATAGGTAATGACTTTGATGTGGTTATCTTATGCCGAGTGCCTGTCGATGTTTACGCTCGTCTTTTGTCTATTGGCGTTTTACTTGTGCAGTTCCCTTGTGGACTGGACTTTAACTGGACCTTTGTATTAACAGCTCTGAACAGTTAAAATCAAAACTTAATGAAAAACGTGATGATTTTGATTTTCCAATTGTGAACTTCCCAATGTGAGTAGTAATAAACATACATCTTCACCATCTTGAGTCTACATTTCACTGCTCATCCGCTTTCGTCATACATGTAATATGTACGACGATTTTATTATTATCTCGAAAACTACTTAGCCAGGGTTATGTTCAGTCACTGTTACTACTGTCACTCAAAAAAATTGTGGTCGTCATCGACTGATCGTTACAATGTATCTGTATCAGAAATGAAGATGATTCTCAGATATTACTGGATTGACACATACCGAATTTGACATTACACTGGACTTTTCACTTACAATGTAACGGGCATCACATATGAAGCAGGTCATGCTTACTCTTCCGGAGCAACCAATAACACTCCTGTTTTTTAGGGGTTTACACTGTTTCTACTTTAATTTTTGTGGCGTTTATATTATGTTCTTTTTGTTTGTTTACGGTCTTTGTCTGTATGTAATCCTTTTACTGACATGTACTCTGGATGTATGACTTTGGATCTTGCTTTGGTATTCATTTGGACCTGGAAGTTACTGTAAATCAAATTTCTGGAGATCACCATTTCGACAACTTGTCTCATCGGTGAAGATCAACTGAAAACATTAATAAGAACGTAAACCGCAGGAAGGTATAGAAAGATGCAAGGCAGATACCAAATAATCGATAGGATCTAAATGTAAAGCCAAAATAATCTAAGGGCAGAGCTCTGTATTAGGGTATTAGGGAGATACTGCTTTATAGTTTTCAAATTAAGATATTTGCAAGCTTCTGATCGAAAAAATTCTGTTTTGGAATGGATAAGACCAAATAATCCGTTCAGTTTTGCACGAATCTTGAATAAGTAAAGTTGCAAAATTCTGAAGAGTGTGCCCATGCCTGCATGCAATGCATACCTGTGTTTACTGGATATATAAAACGGCTTCCTGGTTGTCCAATTTGACCTGGTGCTCCTCCAGGCGACTGAATTCCTTGAATGAAATTTAAATAATGATAAATTGCTTTGTAAATTGGATACTAATTGTTTTTTTTTTTCGAGGAAAATTCCATACACGGTGTTAAGGGCCGTCTTAAACTTACTATAAGTATTAGCAGAGCTCATTGTTGAAAACTTAATGGTGACTTCAAGATGAAGAAAAACAATTAAAGCGTTATTCCATTGCTTGGTTCTACCATGTTTTATGGATTTTTTTTCTCGAGTGCATTTTCTCGATATATTGAAAATAAAAAATGTACTAAAGAATGTACAAAAGAACAACAAACCTTGACTCGGTATCAGAAAAAAAAACTATAAAACTTATAAATAAAACTGCACCTAACAGCCTGTTTTATTCCCGGGGGACCCTGTTTAAGACAGAAAATATGAAAAAAAAAAACACCCTCTTTAAGACAGAACAGACAAAATATATACCCTGTTTAAGACTATACTTGCATTCAAAATCAACACCTTACTTAAGAAAAAGATCCAGTGGAGCCTTTAATGGACATAGAATAAATCTTATATAGCTTGACACTGGTTTTAACTGTTGTTTTGCATCTTCCAAATGGTCATGTGAAAATAATGACCCTGTTCAAGACAGCAAGGGTGAAGAAGATACCCTGTTAAAGACAAACTGATTGCAAAAACATGACCCATTCCTGCGGCACACTCATACCACCTAAGTAATAACAAGTGCCCCCCCTCCCGGGGGTTTTATTATTCTCGAATTTATTCCATCGGATTTGACAGGTTACTAGCGTGCCATAAATGTAGCTATACATGATGACAATTGTTGTCATATAATTAGTTCATTCGCAATATTTGCTATATTTGCAATAATACAATGTATATGCCAACAAACCGATAACTAGAAAAAAAATACACAAGGTTGACAAACAGTTTTCGATAATGAGCTCCAAAAATGAAAATATTTTTCCAAAACCTCAAATTAAGTAATTAAATGAGACATCTGTTACATACTGACTCATTTATTTATGTCCTAAGCGACCTGTTTAATGTACTTACGATGTGGTGAAGAGCCAGGTGGTCCGGATCCACTACAGCCTGTAAAGACATCAATACAATCATAAATACAGGTGGAAAGTGTTTTCTGAGTGCAATTGTCTGTCGTTGCTCTAAATGTTATGGTCTTTTCTGTCGTTGCTCTAGGTGAAATGTACTTTTCTGTTCTTGCTCTAAGTGTTATGTTCTTTTCTGTCGTAGCTCTAAGTGCTATGATAATATGATAATAGATCATAATGTTACTTGATCCTAAAAAAGATCAATATTGATTCTTTTCTAAAAATTGTCTGTCGTTGCTCTAAGTGTTATGGTCTTTTCTCTCGTTGCTCAAAGTGTTGTGTTCTTTTCTGTCGTAGCTCTAAGTGTTATGTTTTTCTGTCGTTGCTCTAAGTGAAATGTACTTTTCTGTTCTTGCTCTAAGTGTTATGTTCTTTTTTGTCGTAGCTCTAATGCTATGAGATAATTGACACTTAAGGTATCATCAGGTGCTATGGAAGGGTAAGCATGATCTGCTCAACGCGTGGCTGAAAAATTGACAAATTATTTTTAGAAAAAGAATCAATATTGATCTTTTTTAGGATCTAGTAACATTATGATCTATTATAATACACCACTAGTGCTTTTGTGGCGTTCTTGTACGTTTTTGTTTCTTTTTTTATTTATTTTTTTTTTGTTTTGTCGTAATAGGTTGTCTTAATTATTGGCATGTTTTTGAATTCTTATTCTCCCTTTTCTCACCTTTTGCTTCGGTATTGGTCTGATCAGATATTGAATACACAATTTTGTTATCGTGTTATTAATTAACTAGTTTCTTCGATATTACGGTTTTTTTTCTTTGTCTTACTTAATTTAAATACTCACGGACTCCGTTGACAACCTGAATACCAAAAAGGAAAAGAAAGTAATAAATCCAATCGTCTATTAACAATTTAGTATTAACATGCACTACATCAGCTAACATGAATTATTATTATTACAAAAAGAATCGAGAGTAATAAATGACATACTGACTAAACTTATGCATTTTAACAGGGTGCTCTAATTCAGAAACTGTGCATAGGAATAGGCAAAGAGGTATAATCACTTTCCCTTGAATTTATTACATTTAGCATAATTTTGCAAATAAATTAAATCTTCGGGTCATCTGTTATGTTCAGGATATTTATAGAATGACTGAAATATTTACGCAATTTGCATAAAACCCAGATGTTTAGGGCATTTTATGATATACAATATCATAGCAAAATAAATTCAAGTGCATTTTCATACTTTTGAAAAAAAAATCAACTACTGACAGTACTTGAATGCAATTTTGGCTGATTTCGACAATGTTTGTAGATTTTAGTGAAAATTCGCTCAATAGTACCTCAAGAACAAAACTAAACTAACTCTCATGTTTATACATTCATACAAAAATGGCTTTGTAAGGTGGTATCTGGTGTGTTCTTCCTAGAAATAAAATTAATATATGTTCTGACATACAATTTGTATGAGGAGTTAAACATGGCTGTACATGGAATTTTGCGTCCGTTTCAGTCATTTACAGTGTTCGAAAGATAGGACTGCTCCAAGGATACCGAGATTTATGTTGAACAAGACTTTTGACAACATTTTAGCATGTTTTGAAAATAGCTCAACACAGGAACAAAGTCAAGGCTAAATGGCCATACTTCTTTATTGTTTCAATTTAAGGAGCCTAGACCTCATATCGCAGTTGGCAAATCATTCTATACTTGTTTTGAAGTGTCATGATTTCCCGAAAAAAGTTCGAAATTGACGCAAGTGCATAAATGATATACAGTACGGATATTGCAGACATCCTAAAAAAAATCACCATTGCATGCCCCTCACATACTCATTATGCCATGACCCAAAGACTCATTATGCGATGTCTAGATATTTGGTTCACAAGTCTGTACATACCTTATGACATTTCCTCTACATAAATGCATTGGAAATAAAAATCTATGGAACGCCATAGCTGTCATATGTTCATATGATTTATTTTGTTCTGTCTACTTTATATTATATTATGTTAGTTTATTGTGTTGTTATGTTGATTTATCATTTTGTTGTGTTAAATCGTAGTCTTGTTTTGTTATTTTATTATTTTGTTGTGCTAAATTTTCTTCTTGTTATGCTAAATTGTCATTTTGTTGTGTTAGCTTGTCATTTTGTTTGGTCAAAAATGCTTTTGGTTGTGTTGATCCATCATTTTGTTCATATCATAATTCTTGTTTTGTCAACTTAATATTCCATTATGTTGTATAGTTTATGTAAAATTGTCATTTTGTTATGTTAACTTATTATTTTGTGGTGTTAAGTTGTCATTTTATTGTGCCAAATAACTTTTCGTTATGTTGATTCATCATTTTGTTTTGTTACATTTTGATTTTGTTATGTTAAGAAGCAATTTTGTTATGTTAAATTGTCTTTTGTTGTGTTAAGAAGCTTTTTGTTTTGTTGATTCATCATTTTGTTTTGTTACATATACATTTTGTTACGTTGAGTATTCATTATGTTGAGTCATTTTGTTACGTTCGGTATTCATTATGTTGAGTATGGTTTCAGAGCTTCTAATCCACGAGCAGATTCAGCAACGAACGGACTCATTCACGCACAGCACAAAACTCCAATCAACGGATGGTCGTCCGGGTCTTCGAAAGTAAATACATAGTTTTTTTTCAGTTAGTTTACCAAAGAAGCAAGACAAAAAAAAAGCAATTTGATAACGTCAAAAATTACCAAAAAACTTATCCTTTGGAAATTTTAATTAAAATTCCTCATGAGACTTGTTGGACAGTTTTTTTGCTAATGAAATCAATCAATAATTTGATGTCGACACAACATCAAACTGGTTTCCATTTACTATTATAAAAAAAGAATAACCAAGATACTGATGCCCCCTCTTTTGTTTATATTTGCTAAGTCTTTTCCAGCTGTCATCCATGAGCTAAATCAGATATGGAAGTGACATTATTCGACAATTAGCAATGAATTCCGATACTTCGACAATTAGCAATGAATTCCGAATTCCGATACCTCTGACTAAACTGTTGCACTCAGCCTACGACTTCGTGCAACAGTTCTGTCCTCGGGTCAAACAAAACAGTTGTTGTTTTTGTAAATGCCGCGGTGTGCGTACTGTAATTTTAACGTAACTAGCTTCCGGTAAAAAATGACACAAAACACGTTTTAGTCTGCGAGGCATCATAAATGACCCAAAGAGGTAAATAAGCAATTTTATCACANATAATAAATAACTAAATACCGAAGTTACTGTGAATTTATTTTCTGCATATGCGCATTTCGACAACTTATGTCTCTTCAGTGCAGATAAAATCTAAACTTTTGGAAAACCATAAATTCAAAGATGTTAAAAACTGATAGAGAACAAATAACCAATATGATCTAAATGTAAAGCCAAAATAAGCTAAGGACATGGCTTTGGATGACTAGAATATTCAGGCAATTTGCATAATGCCTAGATGTTTAAGGCATTTTATGATATACACTACCATAAAAAAATAAATTCAAATGCATTTTCATTCTTTTGAAAAAAGATTCAACCACTTACAGAACTTGAATGCAATTTTGACTGATTTCGTAAATGTTTGTAGATTTTTGTGAAAAATTCGCTCAATAATACCTCAAGAACCAAACTACAACTAACTCTCATTTTTAAGGGCTAATGTTTATACACTCATAACAAAAAGTGGCTTTAATTTTCGGTATCCTTGGAGCAGTCACATCTTCACAAACACTGTAAATGGCTGAAACGGACACATAATTCCATTTACAGCCATGTTTAACTCCTCATACCAATTGTATGTCAGAACATATACAAGTGTATTATATATTAATTTCATTTCTAGGAAGAACACACCAGATACCACCCTACAAGATTTTTGACAACATTTTAGCATGTTTTGAAAATGGCTCAACACAGGAACAAAGTCAAGGCTAAATGGTCATACTTCTTTATTGTTTCATTTATGGAGTTTAGACCCCATATCGCAGTTGGCAAACCATTCTATGCTTGTTTTGAAGTGTCAAGATTTCCCAGTAAAAAGTTCGAAATTGACGCAAGTGCGTACGTAAATTATACATGATATGGGTATTGCAGACATCCTTTAAAAAATCACTATCATTGCATGCCCCTCATATACTCTTTTTAAACTAAATCCAGTGTGCTTCGAATGACCCAAAGACTCATTATGCGATGTCTAGATATTTGGTTCACAAGTCTGTACATTTGCAATGCCATTAGCTTTTATGCCCCGCCCACGAAAGAAGTGTCCGAAGCACAGTTAGTATTGAAATGTTATGATGCGATATCAGACACAATTTAATTGATATTATACTATATACATGTATATGCATGACTGATATGAAATGGGTCAGTTTGTCTTTAGCTGGTTTTATCCTCACTATGAGAATTTTCCAACGCCGCTGTATTAACAATCATCACTATAGGCAGTGATGGGTCTTCAAAATTATATATGGCCAGTTGTTAACCATTCAGCTTTGTCATTACGAGAAGTTACACGAGAGAGACATTATTAAATTCTCAAAAAGCCATTTAGGGCTTGCTATATGGTGTGAGGTTCCTCCCTGTGTTGAAGACCGTATGGTGACTCCTAGATGCTTTGTTTCGGGACGTTTTAACCTGGAGATGGGATGTTTTCTCCTTGACATTTACCCCATTTTCTTTAATTTCTTTTTCATATGCAATGGAGGGACCCTTTTCAGTGTCAGTTGTTCATATATTATAAAGTAATATACATCATAAATGTAAGAACAATGAAGAAGGTGATTAAAGTAGTTGCGCGTTGTCCGTATCTCAAAAACTGAGAGCAAATTTTATATCTGAAATTGCCTTTTAAAAAGGAAATTACGAGATTGCTGTTCATTTTCAAATTAATTTTAGCCCATAGGTTCATTTGGCTTTTTAGAAATAGTATATGAAACTCTCGTCATGATGTCCCTTGTTTAATTCGCTTAAATTCCTTGAGCTTATCGCAAAACATTTACATACTAGGTAAAAATTTGGCAACAAAATGGTGTCATCAAATCGAGGTTTTACTCTAAATCTAAAATTAGTACATTGTATATTTGATGTTTCTTCAGATTGCCTGAAATCCGTTCATTTCTATGCTTTCTGGTGTCTCTTACAAATGATTTTATATACACAAATGTAGGAAGACAACAAGTAACCTTAAATTGGTAAAGACGAAAATTGGAACCGAGTTTCGTCGTCATCCGTTCCATTCTAAATACCATAATTCGACAAAAGGTTGCTTTGCAGCACTTTTTGTGTAGTTAGTCTCATCAAAACTTCAAGGTAAAGAAGAACAAGAAAGATATTTCAGTCCCATGGTGAATGCAAGATTAAGAACAACAACAAAAACGTTGTTACATTTGGTTAACATTACCATATTTTGTCCTGTGTATATTTACTCTGTATCTATTCAAAATATTGATATTAAATACTCACAACAGAAAGAAGAAATATCACTCCAAGAAACATCATGTAAACTTAAAAAACAAATTGTCAACAACTGGTACAGCCAAGTTATATATCTTTAGTAGGAGTTCCAACCCAGTATCAAACGGTACAGGAAACTCTTAAGATGCTTATAAACAGTGTATATTAGTCAATGCAAATCAATTTCATAACAATTAATAGGCTAAGTTTTCAGTTTACAACAGAAGAGTGAAAAATGGGGTTCAAAAAGGTGTTCTTTGGAATAGTCGACAAAGACAGTGACTCATCACTTGGGTTGGCGTGTTCGGGACTTTTTTATACCACTATATGTATATGAATTCAGTTACGGACAAGCAATACTAATAGTGTATGAAAAAAGGACGAAATAAGATGGTAACAGGAACCTCTTTTAGGGGTAATTAACTGTCTGGTGTTGTTATAGTAAGATAAAAACAATGTCAAGTGGGGTGGCACTGAAAATTGAGAGGCAATTCATATAATAGTTAGTACTTAACATGTCGATGTAATACGTCATTTAATGTGTCACGCAACGAAAAAAGTAGGACAATGGACAGGTCAATCAAAACAGGAGAAAATTATGAAAACAACAACAAGTGTACTGAATTGAGTGCTTTTAGAGACTTCTACGACTAAAGTAAGACTAATGCGAAGAATCTTGAAATAAATAGGTAAATAATTAGCAATCCCAAACCAAACTGAACAATTCTCAGCTACAATCCTATGGTGGCCGGATGCGGCATTTCGCGTTTTCTTATTTCACTTTCCACAGAGCGAAAATGTTTATATTCTAAACACAATCATAAGCACATTATTGTTCACTTAGTTTACACGTTTTTTTTTTCAAAATATGCTCGTGTTCGAAAATGTGTTAAGATTTAAGAAGGTTTGTATGGTGGCCAGATGAGCCATTTTTGCGTTTTCGCGTTTTCTCCTTTCATTTTAAACAGGGCGAAAACGCGAAATCGAGAAGACGAAAACGCGAAAGTGAAAACTCGAAAACCCGAAATCGAGAAGTCGAAAACGCGAAAACGCGAAAGCGAAATCACGAAAACGCGAAATGAATTTCACTTAATTTTGCTTCATGTTTTTGCGTTTTCCCTTTCGCGTTTTCGCCTTCTCAATTTCGCGTTTTCGCCCTGTGGAAAGTGAAAGGAGAAGACGCGAAAACGCAAAAATGGCAGCATCTGGCCACCATACAATCCTCAAACCTTTTTAGATATCAACACATTTTCGAACACGAGTCATATTTTGAAAAAAAAAAAAAAACGTGTAAACTAAGTGAACAATAATGTGCTTATGATTGTGTTTAGAATATAAACATGTTCTTGTTTTGCAGTGTAATTTAAGGAGTTTTTTAGTTTGAATTAAAACAAATAGCGATATACAGCTTTGTTTCATCTTTACAAGTAAAAATATTTCGATGTTTAAATTCAAAAACAAAATATGATCTGTGTGTATTCGATAAAACAAGCGAGAAAATAAAACAATTAAACGGAACAATGTCGTGATTAATCCGTATTTAGATTTGGCATGACACTTTTTGTACCATGCATGTGTATTATTCCTATTATTTCCAACTTCAAGTAAAGGACATTACCCTATTTTTTTTAAAGTTCAAGGTATTATTTTTGATTATATCATTTAAATTTATTAACTCGAAAAGAACATACAAATCAAATGTACTTCTCCATGCCCGAATGCATACACAAAATTGTCAAAATTAAAACATTTGGGATGTATATAAGCCCTGCTTTGTATCACTGTAGAGTATATTTGAGTTATCATTCTTTGCTTATTTAAAAAAGCACTAAATTTAGCTTGCAATGTCAGAATTATAGCCTGTAGGGGGCTGTTGTAAATTGTCTTTTTATATCCGTTCGTAGGAGAAACTGGTCGTCTATTACAACGACGTATCCAGGAGAATTGTACCGCATTCGGTTTCCTGAAAAGTTCGTAAGCAAAGTACTATTTATAAGACCCTTATAAGCACGACGGAAATATACGTAGAAGTTGTCGAAAAATCCTCGGATCAATCAAAGAGAGAATTCGTAAAAGAAAGGGATGGGAACTTAAACCAGCTTACCTGTTCATATTAAAGGTAAACATTATGGGTCGGGGTAAAATTAATCAGTAGGTACGCTTCAATTGACATCTTGGTATTTCTTAAATAACGCACTGTGTTGAAGACCGTACTGTGACCGCAAGATGCTTTGTTTTGGGTCGTTTTAACCTGGATATGGGATGTTGTCTTCTTGACATTTACCCTATTTTCTTTCTTTTTCACATTGTAGGTCACATAGCCGAGTGTAAACCATATAAATGTGATACAACGTCAGTTGATGATAGTCCGCCCTATGAAAAATGCTTCCTGCTTCTTTCTATAGGCATTATACGAGAATCGAAAAACCCAGACGAAGAAGTAAAACTATTTTTAAAAAATTAAAATCTTTTTATAAAGGTATCGATTTAATTGATATTGCAGGCATTATTCAAATACATATACCAATTTATTTTGACAACCAGGACATTCATGTCAGTTCATTTTCTTAAAATACATGTATATATAGACTAGAAGTATTTTTTTTCAATTACTCTTCTAGTACCGACGATGCTAATTTCGAAAGAACTACCATAGAAGCTGTGACCAATTTTTGTATAAAAAGTGCATATATTTTATCATATCATTAATAATATCACCAACATAAATTATAAAGATAATAATAATGGTTCACTTCCTTAGCTAATTGTATCTGTAAAAAGAATTATGTCAAAACTTGAACATGCGGGAAAAATATGTGTTTGTACCTGTCGACAAAGCTTCAAACAATGTTGTCATTATTTGAAAAAAAAATACTATATCGATGTCCAACAAAACGAATTTGCCAAGTGAAGCATTTTTATACGTACAAACTGTAACGAGAAAACACTCACCAAACAACATTAAAAAGATACAGAAAAACTCAGTTCCATCTTATGATAACATCTTAAATACTATGTACTGGATTCCTAAGCTTCACAAAAAATGCCTACAAATATTGTTTTATGTAGGCTCCNTTCTCCAATAGTACTTACAAAAAACCATTTCTCTTGGACATGTGATGACATGTTAAGGCACCGAATCTCTTGCTAAACAATAATTATGGTCATTTTCGAATTGAATTTAAGTAATTTCGTTATTAAGGTATTAGTTCCCAAGGATTCTATTCACCTACCCGGTAGTAAATCTTTCGGAATAACTAAATATCGAGGTTACTGTGACTTTACTTTCTGCATGTGCGCATTTCGACAACTTATGTCTCTTCAGTGCAGATAAAATCTAAACGTTTGGAAGACCATATACTCAAAGATATTTAAAAACTGATAGAGAACATATAACCAATATGATCTAAATGTAAAGCCAAAATTAGCTAAGGAAAGAGCTATGCATGAGAGGGATACTCCTTAGTTTTCAACAAAATTAACAAATATTTAGATAGTGTAAGGTTCCAAAAATAATCGGCTTTCGGGTCAGCACCGAAGTACTGACTACTGGGCTGGTGAATACCCTCGGGGACTAACAGTCTACCAGCAGTGGCATCGACCCAGTGGTAACAAATAACTAAATACCGAGGTTACTGTGAATCGGAACCGATTTTATTTGCAAATTTGCAATATCGAAAAACTTTATTGAATCTATACAAGGAGTATATCTCTCATGTGAAGCTCCGTCCTTACCAGATTTTGCCTTTCAATTTAGATCATATTGGTAATTTGTTCGGTATATCAATTTTTATAAATATCTTTCAATTTATCGTTTTACAAATGTTCAATGTTTCTGCACTGAAGAGACATAAGATGTCGAAATGGCCACATGTAGAAATTAAATATGCAGTAAGTTAGGTATTTAGTTATTTTGTACAATTGTTTATCAACAGGTCGTTTGGATTCCAATGGATACTAATTGTGCACCTTTCATTGCAGATCTTTTTCTATTCTGTTACGAACGGGACTTTATAATTTTTTTTTTAAATGGAAGTGCATAAAACGGTGATCCTCTTAACTTCGTAAAATATCTTCATTAATTATACAATGATATACGTTCAGCTGATAAACACTCTATTTAAAAAAAAACAAAAAAACAAAAAAACAACGGTGGTAGAATGCACAAGATTACATAAATCAAAGTCCAGAGACAAGGCAAAATCAAGAAAACCAAGAGACTAAAGACCAAAGACACTACATGCCCACAAAACACACAAACCACTATATAACTAAAGCACTAATAGTTTGAACTCTCCAAAAAACAGAATGACATCAGGTGCTCCGTAAGGGTAGGCATGTCCTGCTCTGTATAAAATTATTATATAAGCTAGTTTTCTACATTCTATTTGGTAAAGTATGATATAAGCTAAATTTTTATTAATAAACTAAAAATTTTCCTTTCCATACGTTGGAAATTAATAGTAGAAAGGTTCTAGTGGATGTGAAAAAGTTTTTCTACTAAAAGCAATAAGACACAGTCCAGTCGGCAGCTGATAAGAATTCCCTAGAAGTAATAATGAATGACAATGTGTCTGAAAGATTTATTACGTGCATTCAATAACAGATTGTGTGGAATGCAGTGTATTGATTCTCCTTTTACACTATTAGGACAAATTGGCATACAGAGAAAGTATCAATAGTTTACATCATATATAAGCGGAATTAATCAGGAAGTTTAATACAGGAAATTAATGAAACTTACAATGAATGAATGTTTCAAAACATTTATTCGGAAGGAAAATGTTCACAAAATTTGTAGACTCCTTAGGGACCGACCATTTAACTTGAAGGGGGGGGGGGGGCTATGGTTTTTTTTTCTAAACAAATATTTTTGATCTGATTTTATGTGAAAAAAAATATATTGGTTGCCAAAATGATGAAAAAAAATTTTCTGAATGAGGCTTTCTGCCCAAAAAAATAATGTTAGTTTTGAAAAAAAATATTTTGTTGATACGCGTGCAAAAGATAAATAATTTCTGTCTAGAAAAAAAAACCATAACCCCCCCCCCCCTTTCAGGTTAAATGGTCGGTCCCTTACGAAGTTCACGTTCATATTATTTTTCGGAGTTGTATTTTTTTTAATGAATTAATTGCGACTTCAATATCGGTTTTACGTCACATCCTGTAAGATTTCAAATTTAAACTGATTATATCTTATACTGATATTTAACTACCCAAAAATATCATAGACTGCACAAATGGCTTTTCAACATAGCATATGTACAGTCAAAACTGTTAAACAGGCAAAACATCAAAGAAAATAAAGTCCTGCACTGCGGGGATAACTGACTGTCTTGCTTTGAATAATGCGCATCAATATAAAATATAGGCAGCAGTACATGTATATCAAACCTCATTACAACAATCAAAGTCTGGAGACATGACAAAAGACATATTACCAATTTTGAATTATTATAATTAAAACATAACCCCACGGCAATATTTGCGCCTCTCCCAAGTCAGAAATATGTTGGTCATTGGCTTGTCTTCTTATAAAAGTTTTGTATTTGATATTCGGGTTGTTGGATGCGGTTTGTTTCCATTGATTTATTCTCTTTTTACCTTTTTGGGCCATTTAGGGCTTGCTCTATGATGTGAGGTTCCTCACTGCGTTGAAGACCGTACGGTGACCAATAGAAGCTTTGTTCTGGGTCGTTTTAACCTGGAGATGGGATGTTGTCTCCCTTTTTTTCCCATGTTGACCGTCATTATAGTTTTCAGTCTGTTAACAACATCAATCCCACCTATTGAACGCTTGCATTATTTTGGTTGATTAAGTAAATTCACGCCTCCTGTCGTCTGGAACGTAGATATTGAGCGTACATGTAGTAAATAAAATAAAGTTTATAAAGCCAATAAAACGTACGTAAAAGACATTTTTAAGACAAGAATTCATCAAATATGAAAAGGTTCAACGAGACAGTGACTCCATATTCCTTCTTCCTTCACAACTTACACATGTATTTTTTACCCTCGACTTAAATTCTGCCGTCAGCCGTCAGCCTACAGCTTCGTGCAACAGTTCATTCCTCTGGTCAAATCGAAACACAACTGTTGTTTTCGAACCCAGTCTATAACTGCAATTATCGACTGATTTTTTTACCTTTTGTCTGTGTTTTTTACTTTGGTAAAATCCAAAAAGGGAATAAACTTCTGGGATGTTGTTTATTTCGCTGAACTTGATTACTCTTTAGTTAATATGATGGTCATTGGCTTATTCTTGTCTACTAGTAAATTTATAAGTTTCTTGATATTCGGGTTATTGGATGTGGTTTGTTTCCATTGACTTATTCACTTTTTTTAGTTTTTTTGGGCCAATTTAAGGCTTGCCATACGTTGAAGACCGTACGGTGACCCCTAGATGCTTTGTTTTGGGTATAGTTTTAACCTGGACATTTACCCCATTTCCTTTCTTTTTCATCTTAATTTAGGGGGCCGACTCCTACATGCCGTTGGGTGTGGGGTTTCCTCAACGTTCATTGAAGATCTTATGGTGCTTTGAGTTGTTATTACTCCCCTTTAGGTCGTTGCCTCTTTGACCCATTCCCCGTTTCCTTCTTTTTTTTCTATTACATTCAAAACTACCCGTGACGATTTATCGAATTGTTTACTCACACAACTAAATTTGAATTCCTTTGGTAATTTGTTCTCTATCAGGTTTTAAACATATTTCGGTTGATGGATTTCCAAATGTTTTGATTTGATCTGCACTGAAGAGACATAAGTTGTCGAAATGTGCATATGCAGAATCTAAATTCACAGTAACTTTTTTTGTCATACATGTATATAACCGATGATAAAAAAAAATCCATCCACCATTATCAGACAACTTTTCATTTATGCATGAAAACACCATTAAGACTTTAAGGTTTGGGTACCCATAAACCGGTTTAACCCTACCGCTAGCTCTTGCTAGTGCCGGTACCAAGTCCTGCTATCCCGAGTTCCTATCGTTGTCCATGTTTGTCTTTTTTTCTCGTGCGGTTCCCTGGTGGATTGTGGCATGTGATTGTGGTTTACGGCCATTGTAGGTGTTTCCTGTTATCTTTCTTATATTAATTGTCTAACATGAAATGAAAAAAAAGCAAAAGAACAATTTATATCTGTCCAAAACGTGTGTAACACCGAAACCAATATACTGATAGTTGTCTATCAAATGTTGTATATAGTTGTATCAGTCTTGAGTTCAGTCTGGTCAAACAAAACAACTGTTAAGAACCAAGTTCTTAGAACAATTGCTTGTCTTTGACCTGGTTTTTGGAAGTTCACATGCACTGTTACTGCTTAAGTTTTTATTGTTTTATTGTTGTAATTGTAGTGTTGGTGTTTTGTGGTTGCCTAGAGTCTTCGGGTCCTCTTGCTTTTGCCTTGTCTCTGGACTCTAAGTAAAAGGTCGGTTGGTTTAAGCAGAGCGTCTACTTTAAGCTAGAGTACAACAATTCCTTGAATGTGACAGAATGTACTTAAAATCTTTTTTTTAATGTTTACGAACCTGTTTATATTGATATTTATTTACAAGTAGTGAATGCATTTAAACGGACTGAATGTATACTTTAAGAGTCGTTAGAACAGATATAAAGTGCCCTATATATATAGATACGAAGTTAAAATAAAATTGTTTATATTTGTCTCAACCGACAAAATAAAATCTAAATTTTAAATGTTTGCGTTATCCGGATATATAATACAATTTGAACACATTTTTATTGCTCATTATAATGTAATTTACTGCGCATCAAATATATCAATGAAAAAATAAATAATTTGTGAAATCAGATCGGATCTATCGCAGACTTGTTTGTTTTATACACATCTTCATAGTACATAAATCAATATCAGCAAAGTGTTTTGAAATCATCCCTACAGAAACAGCAAGATTGACTATTTTTAGTAGGATAGGAGTTATAAATGACCTTAACCTAAGGATAGTTAAACCGTGTGTGCTTGAGATCGGTTTCACTTTGTGTATATATTTATAAATATGGGAATGAATAGAGTTTGTAGAGGGATTTTAAAGTGGAAAAATTTTATTATTGTATTTCTCGTGCCATTTCTTCTACTACCTATTCCATTAAAATTTTACGACTCAAAGGTAAGCAATCGTTTTAAAAAATATTATGAAATATTTCCTATTTGTTACATGTTGTCATAGATAATGCAATATTTTTTGTTCACTTTGAAAGATATAACTGAAATAATGCATTTTGAATGTTAAATAGAGTTTTATATAATTGCACTACGAGAATTACACCAAGGTGGTTATTAAGCATGATCAGAAAAACAGAAATGCACATCAAAGTCGAAGATAATGGACATTCCACGTGTAGCAAATTCTATAATTAGAATTCCTTGGTTATGCTGAGCATTGTCATATAATTGATTATGCATGTTATCAATGATCTGCTGTATGCATATAGAATACGTTTTAGATTGTAAACAGGGATGAATAACGATGAGATGATACATAATATTGATTTGTTATTTTTCACAGAATCTCACATCGGTCACACTATATATCATACACGTTTACTTTATCGATTTAACTGACCAACACTATAGAGTACACAATTACAAAATGTAGTACCACGTACTAACCAGCATTGTATTTCACTGATTAGCACATTAATTTAAATGCTGAGGTCACAATTTAGGTTACCATATTATCACGATTATCACGTAAATTGATTTTTTATACACATTATTTCAAATTCAATACAAGACGCATGGCTGAAGTCCTTCAATCGTCCTGTAGTTCAACGGGATAGGCGAAAATGATGAATACGTTATATTTTTAATTATTGAAAGTCGGTATTGAACAAAAAAAGAAAAAAAAACCTAAAGTTAACTGGTTAGTGCTTGAATTTTCTTGTTTAATAAAAAATTGTTTACACGTACTTTGGAATGAATTTTATTTTAACCTGTCATGCCTGTGTATCGAAAGGAAAAACTCTAGACTGACAAAGTCAATGACCTTTATAATGGAGATAAAAGTATTAAGATTTAGTTTCAATGAACAAGGTGTATAAACACAAAACTCTCAAGATGTGTAGATCTTTAACACGTACAAATTGAATGTATTGAATTACACAACAATAATACAGTACTATACGTAGTTGAATACGTGCATATTTAAACGTTTTCCATATATGTACCTTATGAAGGTGCTTGGACAGTGAAATTTACAGTTAAAGTTATTATTATCCTATATGGAACAATTCTATGGATACAATTCTATCCCTTGATTGAGAAATTCACACTGTATGAATTCAGTGTTCACGAAAGTTGCAAGACAGACAAAATTTGACTTTGAAAGAGGAAAATGGTGTGTCTGACCGAGAGTCATGCAAATGTTAATACTTATATGGTTGATTTTGTTGTTTTTGATCACGAAGCGTTAGTTTGTATTTTACGAAAGGATATGGAGTAAATGAACATGAGACTATAACACATATGTTCACTCCAACTGCAATAATTGGAGTGAGCTGTATGGCCATTTCGGAAATTTATTCCTCATCAGCAGCACTAGAATCCAAACAAAGGAAATCCATAATGTCAAAAAAAATGTAAAAAATAGATCAAACCAAACGAAACCCGAAAAATCAGTAATATCAAATATAGCTAAGGACAAAACTACGATGGAGGGAGTTAGTCCTTCGGTTTTAGAATTTACATAAATTTAGATAATAGTAATTGAAGAAAGTGTACCCATGAGATATAAGCTCATGTACAAGTACGCCATATCTAAGAAAAATAAGGAGCATACATCTCTACCACGGGGAATTGTTTTACCAACTCCACACTGCAAGAAAAGACAAACTCCTGTATTAAATATTTTACGAAAGGATATGGAGTAAATGAACAAATGATAGGATATGGAGTAAATGTGTCGAAAGAAATTTTCATCTTCCGAGAAAACTGTGAATTTGACTGCAACTTCGCTTTTTGGCAAGTTAAGATGGCTTTGTTAACATACCACATAAGAGTCTGTGTTACCTGCAGGGTATTAAAGGTTGAAACATATATCAGAAGTACTCAAATTAAGGCTGAGTTAGTGAAATGGTTTGTACCATGACTGATTTGGATGAACATAGATAACTTGTTGCAGGCAAAATTTCGTGAACATAGCGAAAAAAGTTTAAGTGGTTTCTATTTCTTATTATGATGTTTTTCATAACTTATAATTCGGACATCATTTAGAATGATGCATGCAAAGTACCAACAGATCACCAACTGTGCCTCCCATATTTGCTGTCTAAATACAAAAAATACCGAGGTTGCATAAAAAACAGTAAATTTCGTTATGCTGTACACGTGTCTCAAGGAGTTACCTCTCATCAGCAGCATTAAAATAAAATAATATGGAAAGTCATAATCCAAAAGTTGTAACAAAAGAAGCACTCATTACCAATTAAATCGAAATAGGAAGCCAAATCCAGTATCAAGGACATCTACCGAGTGCCATACACGAAATGAAGCCTCGGTATTTTTAAGGGGTTTGAATTTTGATAAAACAGTAAATTTCTATAACACGCAAGGTAAAATTTTCATGTCANACAAGTCTGACTATCGGGCTGGTGAATACCCTCGGGGACCTGTGGTCCACCAGCAGTGACATCGGCCCTAAATCTGTTCTTGTTGAAATTTTCTTCAGTTACTCAGCTTTTGGTTTTGTTAAATTTATGCATATATACCCAAAAAGGCTTAGCATCTAGCTGAACTTTGCAATTATGTAAGTACTGAATCAATATATAATTGTAGATTTTTTGTAACAGTATCGAGACAAAATGTCGAAGCTGTTCTCTGCTAACACTTGCTTCATATTATATCATTTTCAAATACAATGAAATAGGCAGCTGTATATACAGGTTTTTATCCAAAGCATTTTATCAAGCACCATACGACAATTGGTTATCATATTTATAGTGTAGCCACGTGATTGTAGCTAGATTCTAACATCAAGAACTCGGATCTGTATAGCGGGAAATGTGATGACGATCAGATTTGATATTGCAATTCGCATCAGACATCGGGAAAAAATTACTTTATTTGATTTTCCTTCCATTTATGAAAGTAGACTCAACTTTTCTTTTTTTATTTGACTTTGATCTACGCATATGACCTGCTAAAGACCTTGGAAATTGTTACCCCATGACCTTGACTTTGGCACGTGATCTCGAAGATTCCTTCTGGAAAACAAAGCAGTTCTCTTGTAAAAGAAAATAATCAAAACAAGGTATAACAATCCTTTGATAGGTGATTTCACAAACTCGAGCCCATTTTTAATGAGATCCAATCTGATATGAAATGGAGTTAAACATTACAAAAGGAATCAAACAACGGCAAGAACGCAAAAGCAAGAACGCCAGAGACCCTTCACAACCACAAATCACAAACACTACAAATACAATAATTAAAACAACTCTCAAAAAGAGTGACATCAGGTGCTCCGGAAGGGTAAGCATGTCCTGATCTGTACACTCTCAGTGGGTTAATCCAGGGTAAAGTCAGAATCGGTAATGTCAAATCCAGTATCGTAACGTGAAATTACGGGGAACTAGCTGGTAGTTTGAAAAATGAAGAAATCCGTACAAAGATAAATGTTCTATTAATAAAGCAAAAAAATCAACATTTTTTTTACATATAACAAATAAAGTCACTGATCTTATGGTAATCCAATAATATAACAATACGGTAAAATCATGTACAAGTCTGGTCCGCACAATATTCATTCGAGTATCCGAACTGTTTTTCTCAAGAAATGTTCCTGAATTTATACCATAATCTGAGTAATACTGAATATGACATGCAGACAACAATCACTCACACAAGAATTAAGTAAATTAAATCAAATGTTCATTAATTAAAAGGAACTGAAACCTTATTTTTTTTAATTAGCGACGGGTGTTAACCAGAAAATTAAACTTTAAAATATTAAAATTGAATTTAGGAAATTTATAAATGTCCAAAAAGATTGTCAAAATTTACACTACGACACCAGGAAGACGTGAATCTAGCTGAAATGTTTTCATTTGTGACACCGACATTTCATATCTACCTTTAATGTCGTGGTGAAGGCCTTAGAACTTCTGCTGAGATGAAAGTAGCAACGGCTGAACATAGCCCTGACGCAGCAGTTTTTTTTGTAAATTAATTTATAACATATTAAGAACTAAGTATCGGAGTTACTGTAAAATGAGTTTCTGCAAATTTAAACGTCCACAACTCATCTCTCATCCCAGATGAAATCAAAATATTTATAAGACCATAAACCGAAAGATGTTTAAAAGCTGATTGAGAAAAATTTAAAATATTATCAAGATGAACAAAATATGGTACGTTTTAAGAATATAAAAGATGCACCAGATCGTGTTGAAATAAACATCACTTGTTGAATTCTACGTCATTATCCTCAAGGCCACATTCATTTATGACCAGAAAAACTTCATTGAAAATATTTAATGGATTGTCAATACAAGAACCCATAAACACCAGGATAAAAAAATAAACAGTATACAATTATAGCCTATTAATGAGGTCAATGCAGAAATTAATTGACATGAGAAAGGAATATTGACCGAGGACGTAGTCCGAGTGTCAATATACCTTTCTCATGTCAATAATTTTCTCCATTGACCGAATTTAATAGGCTAAAATAGTTTTATTATTTTCAAAAATTTTCAGATTTTTATAGGGACATACATTATTAAATCCAAATTTTATATGATGTTTGTTTATTTGTTATTGGTTATTATTTGCATTTGTATTAACTTTTCTTGTAGTGGCACAAAACATATGTCTGTTTTGTATATTAGAAATAGACAAATTCATCATACTTAAAAATTTTTTAGTTTAAACATATTGTAAAGATTTATGATTAGTGCGAGGTCAATACATAAAGTCAATTCGTGTTTTGTCCCTTATTATGTAATTACTTATCTATTTTTAGCAGAGGTCAATACGTAAAGTCAATTCTTCAATTTATTGACAGCTCTAAGAAATATACAAAATCATGTGACCACAATTTAACAAATCACAGGGTTTAAAAATATAAGAAAATAATAATATGTTTTATTGTAGACCTGTCTACACAAGGGGAAATCTCAAGGCAGTGAAATTTATTTAGATTTTATTTTTACCAAAAGAAATAAAGCCAGTTCCATCCAAAGTTACACGAAATCATCAAATGTTAAAAAGTTACCTGACGAAAAAAAAACTGCATAAATGTTACCGTAAAATTGCATTACGTATCTTTTTACGCTGATTTTTCAAGTAAGACACCTTATTGTACCAATAACAATTGTAAATATTATCTTCGTTCTTTCCATCGTTTATATCTTGAACAAAGATATCGGAAACGATTAGTTCCTCTATACATAAACAGACAAAAAAATATAGATCAGATGTGTAGCAAAATGGCAATTATGCCATTTTAGAGGGGATGCGACAAGACATAATAATAAAATATCAGTGAAATTGTAAGACTAGAAATTTAAAACACCATTTGGTGAGATAATTATCATCTGGTAATAGGATCAGCAATTTTCCTTAGTCTTAACAAAATATGTGACAAATACCCTGGTTTTCATATATATCTTGTTGTCTTGCGGTTTGAGATTACGTAATTCAACATTTCAACCTTTCTTTTCCAATACGCAATCAAATGATTTCTATACACATGCACTTGTTTCCTAAAAAATCAGCCCCTTCTCTCTTCTTCTGCAAGGTAAACAACAATGGTTTTCACTATCCGTTTCAAATGCTACAGGCTTGTTATTACATTTTTTTAAGTCTGATTGTATCGTGCAATAAATGATTCAATTTCAATAAGATTTGGTTTCCAAATAGATATTGATGTTGCGACTTCAAAACCAGTGTTGAAAATTGTTTGTTTACCGCCATTTTCAAAATGGCCGCCAAGAAAGGCGGGAAAAATCAACGTTGTCCGATTTCAATGAAATTTGGTTTCCAAATAGGTATTGATGTCGCAATTTCAAAACCGATGTTAAAAATTGTTCGTTGAATGCCATTTTCAAAATGGCCGCCAAAAAGGCGGGAAAATTCAACAATGTCCGATTTCGATTAAATTTGGTTTCCAAATGGATATTGATGTTGCAACTTCAAAAACTGATGTTGAAAATTGTTCGTTTAACGCCATTTTCAAAATGGCTGCCAAATAGGCGGGAAAATTGAACATTGTCCGATTTCAATTTAATTTGGTTTCCAAATAGATATTGATGTTGTGACTTCAAAACTGACGTTGAAATTTGTCATTTTGTCAAAAAAGCCAAACAAAGTAATATAGTAAAACATGATCAGACTTAATACAGTTCGAGATATTGGTGGTGTTCCAGCTACCAAAGTTTGAGAGACTGAAGTTCAACTGTATAACTTACAATGTAAGCTTGATTGTCGTATTGTGCTTCATAGTTCTCTTCACAATATAAGAAATATATTTNAACTAGATTATAATGGGGAACCCCTGCCAAAATTTTTTTATGGAAAGGGGGACTTGCAATGTTTTGATTTCAGCAATATGCATTATCTGAATTATAAGGTGAACCCTTGCCCAAATTTTTTTTTTTGAATGATGGTCTGATATGGGTTGTAATGGATAGTGGGCTTTAAATTACCGTTGAAACTGCTGAATCTACTTGCCCAATTGTAACCATACTTGCTGACAACTGTCCATAGTCGGTACCTATCGATGAATGTGTCTGGTAAGTCTGCATGTATTCCAAGATGGCCGCCAGCGGGGACCATTGTTTAACATTGCACCCTATGTGGAAAACACGTTCAAAGATTTTCTCCTTTGAAACTTCAGAAAATGAGACACTTTAACATTGGGTTGCTTTGGGCTGCAGTTTATGCCAGTCATGGATCAGGTGAGCTATACAGGCTCTTTAGAGCCTCTAGTTGTTTGACACCCTTCCTTTCCAATACACATAAAGTACACATTTATTGATTGATGCTCGAAGTGACAAAAATCACATGTGGATACTTACAAATTCGAATGATTTATGGGAAAATCTTAAATCCCGTTCATTTTCTCTGATACATTCTCTCAAAATACACTCTATACCACACTTCCTCATGTTAAACTAAAATCACGAATGAAAAATATCATTCAATAAGCCTTTGCCGAATAAAAAAAAATTGTTGTACATTGTATTATGTTATCAATCCAATGTTTTTCAAAAACAATTTAAAAGGAAAAGTATGCTACGATGAAAAACAAGTGTGAGGTATGCTTGATATTCTAATTGGTAATATATTTGTCACATTTGGAGGTACTATATATCAACAGCAAGTTGGCATACCAATGGGCACTAATTGTGCACCTCTGTTCGCAGACTTGTTTTTATATTCTAACCAGACTGAATTTCTTCAGAGACTCGTAATAGGTCATAAAGTAAAAGATGCTAGATCCTTCAATCTCACTTAAAGTTATATTGATGTTCTTTCCATCAATAATGCATATTTTGCAAAATGGGTCCCAGAAATATCCGCCAGTACTAGACACGGTAGAGATAAAGAACAACAGAAACCACCAGATCTGCATCTTTTTTGGATTTACATCTCGAATTTGACGAAAATGGTCATCTCAGTACTAAAAGTTACGACAAAGGGGACGATTTTGATTTCAAAATTACCAACTTCCCTAACATGAACAGTAATATTCCAGCTTCTCCCACTAAGTGTATGTTTCACAGCTGATTCTTTACGCAAGAGCTATCACAAACTATAAAGACTTTCTCATTAGACATAATTATCTCCGTGATCGCCTTATTAATCAAGGCTTCAAAAAAAAATCGGTCTCATACGATCATTTAAAAAGTTCTTTAATATATATCAGTCCCTTGTAGAAAAAATTAAAGTTTCGGTCCGAACTTTGATTCAAGATCTTTCTTTACTTAAAACTGGGATGATAATTTCTTTTAACTGTCTACGACCTTTCAATGGCAATCACTGTTCAGTTGCTACCGGGCGCTACCGCTATGGAATTTTATTTTTACCCAAAGAAATAAAGCCAGTTCCATCCAAAGCTACACGGAATCATCAAATGTTAAAAAGTTACCTGACGAAAAAAAAACTGCATAAATGTTACCGTGAAATTGCATTACGCCTCTTTTTACGCTGATTTTTGTGTCGCCTGCTGTAAGCAGAGTCGACATTTAGGGATTACTTTTTGTCGTCTTACGTCGTCGTCGTCGTACGGCATCGTCGTCGTACTGCGTCGTCGTCGTCCTGCGTCGTCTGTCGGTTTTTGAATCCGCAACTCCTTCAAAACTACTTGTCCGATTCTAACCAAACTTTCAGGGTATGTTGTTCACATGGTGTAGTTGTGTACCTGATACCTAGAATTTTGTTTTTACAGATTTTAGAGGTTCACAGAGCCAAAATTGATCATTTGTGAGTGTTGCTTTTTGAATCCACAACTCCTTCAAAACTGCTGGTCCAATTCCAACCAAACTTTAAGGATATGTTGTTCACCTGGTGTAGATGTGCACCTGATACTTAAAATTTTGATTTTACAGATTTTAGAGGTTCACAGAGCCAAAATTGCTCATTTGTGAGTGTTGCTTTTTGAATCCACAACTCCTTCAAAACTGCTTCTCTGATTCCAACCAAACTTTCAGGATATGTTTTTCACATGGTGTAGTTGTGCACATGATACTTAGAATTTTGATTTTTCAGATTTTAGAGGTTCACAGAGCCAAAATTGCTCATATGAGTGTGTTGCTTTTTGAATCCGCAACTTCTACTGCAAGTCCCATTCCAACCAAACTTTCAGGATACGTATTTTACCTGGTGTAGTTGTGCATCTGATACTTAGAATTTAGATTTTACAAATTTAGAGGTTCACAGAGCCGAATTTCTCATTTGTTAATTTGGTTTGTTAATCTTCAACTTTTTCACAAATGTATGTAAGATTCCAACCAAACCATAAGTATATGTTGTTTATCAGGTCTGGTTATGCACATTATACTTGAAATTTTGATTTTACAGATTTTAGAGGTTTGCCAAGCCAGCATACATTGTTTGTTGTTTCTGTTTGTTAATCTGCAAGTCCCCACAACTTTATTCATATTCTTATCAAATTTGCAGAATATGTTTTTCTCTTAGTCTTAGCATGCACATAATACTTTAAAATTTAAGTTTACAGATTTCAGAGGTTCACTTGGCCAAAAATGGCTCTTCTGTAGTGCAGGCGACACAAGTGATCCATGGAACACCCATCAATTTTTCAAGTAAGACACCTTATTGTACCAATACAAGTACGTAAAAATAAAATAAACAAATAAATCGAAAATAGAAATACACTAATTATAAGTTCACAAAACTCGCCATCCCTATTTCTTCTCATCTAAAATGTTATTTTAGTCGCCTTTAGCCTATAGGAGGTTGGTGTATTTGTAATTTGAGGTGGTTCAAAACAGAAAAATATGGGGAATTGAACAATGCAATCGACACATCAAAGGGACAAAAATAACAAGCCGGAATATATTATCGAGTTGAAGAGAGACTGGTGAAAACATAATACCTTGTAGATGAAGAGAAGGAAAGACTGGAATTTGTTTTATAAAACAAATGTCTGTGATTCTGTCATCTTCCTATCTAATTTCATTTCTTTTAACTGACTCCTTGTACGAACTTTCAATAGCAATTGCTGTTGAGTTACTACCAGACACCACTGCAATGGAAGGGCAGGATTTGCATGCCATAAAACCGATTTAACACACAATTTCTTTTGAAACGCCTGTGCCAGGTCCGAACAATTTTTCGGCTGTTTACACCTGATTTGTCTTTTTGTCGCGTGGACTTCGGCTCTTGATAACTCTGTAATTTTGTTATTGTCCCCATTCATTTATTCCTTCGCATTTCCACTTCTGTGTGATGAATCCTCCCGTCTCGTTTCTATCGCCTTTGGTCTCCTTTATCGTGTATAAATCTACTACACATATAAGGGAACAGCTTTCAATAAGGAACTATTGAAGGCTGGCTATTGTCGGTTATCACTTCGATCAAATTTATATAATGTAAGTTATATATGAGACTGAAAAGGAGGTTGAACAAGTTCGCATAATTCGATAAATATTTCCTTGATATTTTGGTGCATTTAGTAACACTATACGAGGGTTGTCCCTAAAGTTTTAGCACGGTCTCTGTAAAAACGGGTCGATAGGTCAGAATAAAATGAAACAAGGTTAAGAATATGTGCATGATCTAATGAGTCCATCTCCAAAATTTCATCAGATTATAAGGTTTTACAATTATATTTCCATCATTTTAAAATAATATAACAACTTTCCAGCGGAGCTTCGTTGAAATGACGCCAACGCTAATTCTTCTTGTCATAGTCTACATAATAACTAAATACCGAAGATACTGTGAATTTAGTTTCTGCATATGCGCATTTCGACAACTTATGTCTCTTCAGTGCAGATAAAATCTAAATGTTGGGAACACCATAATCTCAAAGAGGTTAAAAACTCAACACAATTCTTGCATCTTTTTAACCAGTCATCGATTTTTTTTTTTTATTTTTTTATTTTTTTTATTTTTTTTATTGTTCACTTTCTTATCATCATTGCAAACCTAAGATCGGGTAAGTCGTCAAATTTCTGCCAATGGAGAAATGATTTGATATATGGATATACGGCAAAATCCATTGGTGCAAGGTCTGTGTCTGAGACACTGGAATCCGAGTAAATCGATCTCTACTTGAGTTTTTTGAGTTTTTTGAGATATATGCTCAGGGGCATTGTCCTAATGTAGGATTACATTGTCGAAATTAGCAGCAAAATAAGTTCGTTTCTTTCTATTGGTGTTTTTCCGATGTTCACATAAACTTTATAGCAGCTCTCTACTCCACCTTTGCCGAAAACATTTCATCTTTCAGACATTGTCAGAAATGCAGTTCCGGTCTGACAGACTTCGAAACCCGAATGTCTGCCATATCAAGAATTATGTTTTTAAAATTTCGCACATGTAAAATCATTTCTATTGTCTACGTCATACATGTAGTATAATTATCGGGATTTTTTTTTTTGCGGGATTTTTTGCGAATACATAACAAATTTAAAAACGGTATTTTGCGCGTTACAATGTATTTATGTCAAGCTCCGGGTCCCTATCTATTTTTCAAATATAAAGTTATTCTTTCCATTTCAAAGGAAAAATCACGGAGCAACTCAGGTTTTTGTTGCAGATCGCAAATACCAGAAAAAGATATACATGAAACGTTGTTTTTGTTTGTACAAGTGTTTGTCCTAAAACCTTTGGGACAACCCTCGTACAAGTGATCAATATACTTAAATTGTTTCTTTTACCTTTTGATCAAAAAGTTTGCTTCGAGGGCGGCACATCATGGGTTTGTTTCTAGGAAAGGTCAATCAAAGACTGTACAAATAGGTATTTGCGGCATATCTTCCTAGCATGCATCATGTTGGCTTAAGAATTAAAACATATCTTCTGAATCGACTTCAGAAGGAAGTTATAGATTGCTTAGTATTGTCACTTCATGTACTACTAGCACATATTAATATGTTGACCTAGCATAAGACACATGTTTCTGGTTCCCGATTACTCAATTGACGTTGAACAGTTATCCTTTTTGGTTTTTATATGCGACCGCAAAAATTTTTGCGGTCGTATAATGGTATGGTGCTGTCGTCGTCGTCATCGTTGTCGTCGTTGTTGTCGTCGTCGTCGTCGTCGTTGTCGTCGTCGTCGTCTGTAGACACTTTTGTATTTGGTCAATAACTTTAGTTTCAGTTGACCAATCCTTATGAAATTTTAACACAATGTTTCTTGGCACAAAAGGAAGGCTTGGCTTAGATTTGGTCGTTGTGGCCCACCCGTTTTTAAAAAAGGGGTCAAAAAGGGTTAAATTTGATGTTTTTACATATTTGACTGTAGAATCTTTCTTATTTATCGGATTTTGATGGGGTTTCTTTCAGTGTCCTCCTGAGGAAATTTTCAATCTGAAGTATGCCAACGGATTTCACATGGCATGAACCGTTCACGGGGTAAATGGGGCCCAAAAGGGGCGAATTTCAAAAAAATTATTTTTTTTTTATTTTTAGTCCGATTTTGATGCAGTTTTTTGCAGTGGATTCCTCATGAAAAATGAACATAGCGCTGCACCATTAGATTTTTTAAACTGGTTCCTTTTCCAAGCTATGAGGGGCCCAACGGGGCAAAAATTGCAAACATGTAGATTACCTAAAATTTTTATTTTTCATCCGATTCAATGGGATTTTTTTCTTTAGCTTCCTCTCATTGTAGGCTTTCAGCGTTATATCAACAGATTGCCGTAACTCTTAACCATTTCCGAGCTATAAGGGGTCAAAGGGACAAAAATTGCAATTTTTAGAAATATGTAAAATCCTTATTTTGCATCAGATTTTGATGAGATTTTTTTCTTTGGATTCCTCAATGTAAGCTTTCAGTAGTATGTCAATGGATTTGATGTAGCTCTAACCGTTTCCAAGCTATAAGGGGTCAAAATTGCAATTCTTAGAAATGTGTGAAATCTTTATTTTTCATTAGCTTTNAGGGGTCAAAGGGGCCAAAATTGCAATTTTTAGAAATATGTAAAATCCTTATTTTGCATCAGATTTTGATGAGATTTTTTTCTTTGGATTCCTCAATGTAAGCTTTCAGTCGTATGTAGCTCTAACCGTTTCCAAGCTATAAGGGGTCAAAATTGCAATTCTTAGAAATGTGTGAAATCTTTATTTTTCATTAGCTTTCGATGGGATTTTTATACGACCGCAAAAAAAATTTGTGGTCGTATAATGGTATGGCGCTGTCGTCGTCGTCGTTGTCGTCGCCGTTGTCGTCGTCGGCGTCGTTATGTGTAGACACTTTAAGTTTGGACCAATAACTCGTTCAAGTTGATCAATCCTTATCAAATTTTAACACAATGTTCCTTGGCACAAAAGGAAGGTGTGGATTGGTTTTCGTTATTCTGGCCCCTCCCATTTTTTAAATAGGGGCCAAAAAGGGCAAAATTGGGTGTTTTCACTTATTTAGCTGTAGAATTTTTATTAATTATCGGATTTTGATGGGGTTTCTTTCAGCGAGCTCCTGAGGTAATTTCCAAACAGTGGTATGTCAACGGATTTCACGTCGCATGTACCGTTCATGAGATAAATGGGGTCCAAAAGGGGCGAATTTTAAAAATTTTATTTTTTTATTTTTAGTCCGATTTTGGTGCCTTTTTTTTGCAATGGATTCCTTATGAAAAATGAATAGGCGCTGCAGCATCAGATTTTTGATAATTTGTTTCCTTTCCGAGTTATGAGGGTCCAAACGGTGCAAAAATTGCAAACATGCAGATTACATAAAATTTTTATTTTTCATCGGATTTCGATGGGATTTTTTTCTTTGGATTCCTCTTGATGTAAGCTTTCAGTAGTATGTCAATGGATTTGGCGTAGCTCTTACCGTTTCCGAGCTATGAGGGGCCGAAGGGGGCCAAAATCGTAAATTTACAGATAACCTAAAATTTTATTTTTAATCAGATTTTGATGGATTTTTTTCTTTGAATTCCTCTTGATATAAGCTATCAGTGTAATGTCAAAGGATTTTTCGTAGCTCTTACCGTTTCCGGGCTACAAGGGGTCAAAGGGGCCAAAATTGCAAATTTTTGAAATATGTGAAATCTTTATTTTTCATCGGATTTCGGTGGGATTTTTTTCTTTAAATTCCTCCTGATATAAGCTTTCAACGGATTTTGCGTAGCTCTTACGGTTTCGGAGCTACAAGTGGTCAAGGCCAAAATTGCAAATTTTCAAAATATGTGAAATCTTTAATTTTCATCGGATTTCAATAGGATTTTTTTTCTTTGGATTCCTCTTGGTGTAAGCTTTCGGTAGTATGTCAGTGGATTTTGCATAGTTATTACCGTTTTCGAGCTACAAGGAGTCAAAGGGGCCAAAATTGTAATTTTTCCAAATATTTGAAATCATTATTATTCATCGGATTTCGATCAGTTTTTTTCTTTGGATTCTTCTTGATATAATCTTTCAGTAGTATGTCAACAAATTTGCCAAAATTGCAACTGATTCAAGCTCTTTATTTGGTCCATTTAATTACTGTATCAAGCTCTTTACTGTGTCCTCATTCATTTTGAATTACACTTGTTCAAATTTCAGTATTCGACATGCGCACGGTCGTATCATGCTGCGCTCGGCGTAGCCCTTTATTATCTTTGGATTATTCTCATTGTAAGCTTTCAGTATTATGGCAGTATATTTTGTGTTGCTCTTCAGTTTCCAAGCTATAATGGGTCAAAGGAGCAATATTGCAATATTTCAAAATATGTGAAATCTTTATTTCATTTAATTTCAACCTGAGTTTTTTCTTTGGATCTCTTGATGGTAGTCAACAGAATTTCTTAGCTCTTACAATATCCTAGTAATAAGGGATTAAAAGGGCTAATTTTTATTTTCACTGGTTTGTGTCCAGTTAATTTATGTGTCAAGGTCCTTATTGTGTCCAGCAAATTACTGTGTCCACATTAATTTTAGTTTACGACGTCGCGCACGTTGTTGGTACCACGTCGCGAATTTCGTGTTGACAAACGGCTAATTTTTAAATAAAAGAATAAAAAAATCACAAGAATATGAAATGTTATATATCAAAAGATTCGGAATTTCACATAGTTTGTTCAAAAGAAAAGTATATTCTTTTTGAAACTAATACAAAAATGGTGTACTTGATATAATATCGCGTTAGCGTCATTTTTACCGGTGTAGACACGTAACACATGTACAAGGTTTAACCATTTCGATAATATTTTGAACTTGAAAGTCCACTTGACAGTGTGATAACGAAGAATGCAGGGAATTGATACATCATAAAATCATTGACGACATTATTCAACTTTTTTAAGATAACTTCCTTTCATCAAGCTGTATACGTATGTAGACGCTTCAAAAATGTGCACTTCCCTTCACACCAAGCAAGCAGAAATATCGAAGATTCGAAGAAAGTGCACATTAATGCAACAATTAATATTTTAATTGTGGTCTAGTCGTTAGTTTTCGTTATTGTGTAAAATAATTCCGATCGCTTTCAGTTGATTTCAATATTTTTTCATGGTAATGTTATTAAATCGAGATTGAAAGAAAATGTCACAAAATTAAGTATAGCGTTTTCAATTTATTTTCACAAAATTGTATGCGAGGGCTTTAGCAAGTTTGATGTAAGTTGTTAAAATCTTTGCATATTTATCAACGGTATATTTTCGCAAAATCATAACATGAATAACTAGTTATTTAGAAAAAAATTCTTTCCTCAATGCAGAATATTTGAATAGAGACTCTTATGTCACAATTATAAAAAAAAAATACATTTTCTTTGCGTCCGAACTCGTTTCATAAAAAATGTACATTACGCCATCGAAAATTTAAACGAAGGGACTGGAAAATTCTCCGTATTTTGAAGATGTGCATTTCGTCTAGTTTTAAAGAATGACTCTGTAGTATAAATACCTTCATTTTTAAGCCAAAATTTCGAAGTTTTTCGATTTCGCATGAAAATGTCACAAACTACGGAATGCAAAAACTTACATCGGATTGATGTCACCCCCAAGTTTAAGAACTCATAAATTTTAAAAATAAAGATTTTGAAAAGCATAGAGTCATTCAAATTATAAATGTGTATTATTTTGTTACCTTCTGTTTACCTATTCGATAATGTCGATATCTTAAAAATCTACGAACTTATTACGAATTTTCTATTTCGGAATCAAATGTCACAAAAGATGTAAACGACGTCCAGTGGCCCAAAAAGACGTTTACGTCGTGCAAAAACAACGCTTAACAATATACTGAAATACGACTTTTTTTAAGGAATTAAAAAAAATCAGAAACAACTTCGTCATTAAAAGATACACACACGAACAAAAACAGAGGGGGCGGACAGGATAAAGGGGAACCGGGAGAAGGAAGAGAGGGGACAGGAAAGGAGAAAAAGAAATAAAAAGGAGAAGATGTGGGAGAAAGAGAGAGGGCAGTAGAAAGGAGCGATGGATTGGAGACAGGAGAAAGGGGCGCCGGAGAGAAAGGAGAAAAGAGGAAAGACACCCCTGTCCGCCCCCTCAATACAGGTAAATAAAAAAAAATGAAAATGATTTTATTCATCCGTTTTATAAATAAACTGCAGTGGCTAGAAGTCTAACACTAACAGCCTTTCATTTAGTTCTCTAATTATAATTTCTCACTATTCACGTAAATAAAACAAATTCATGCATAATTTTTTTGAATTTTGACTGGAGATGAAGAGCAACTCAGTACTGTTCTGTCCCTTTGTCATACCTCTTGATAGAGTTAACTGGAAACCATATAGAATAAATCACGAATACACTTTATTTCATTCATGATTTTTATTAGGGTGGTAAAAAAAATCCGAAAAAAATCCAGGATCAGAAATTTGGTGAATACAAAATTAACAGGACATGAAAAAAAATTTAAGGCTGAAATAAAAATAAGCAGGATAATAGGCTCAATGATTGCGTGAAAAAATATCCAGGAGCTGATGTTCCTCCAAAGGCCGCCATAGAAATCTAATGGTTGCTCCCAAATATACATATTGGCAAACAACCAAGCCAAAAAGCAACACCACATGTCTATACAACATGATGAAGAACAATGAGTAAAACAATGCACAAAATTTAACACAACAGCTCTACTTAAAGTTCTGTTATGTTTTTAAAACCATTTTTCCTTAAACAGGGTGTCCTATGTACGTCATACATCCGGGTATTCAAGGACGTATATTTAAATACAAGTCCTTTGGGTATTTTAATCCAAAATAGTTTCAATGTTAAAATTGCCTGAATTGTCTGAAATATGAAAAGAATGAAGTAAATATCCGCTTTGTTCAAGTTTCTTTCAAACATTTATCCGGTCTGATGGAATTAATACGTAACTTTCGAGGTAGGAGCTAATGTGATATTGTTTGTTTGAAGGAGGCGGAAATGAATTTCCCTGTATACCCGTTTGGATTCCTGGTACTTCTAATAATATAAATTGCTGACATATTGCCTAATAAAGCAACGAATTGTTTTTAAATGAAATAACACATACCGAAGTTGGCCATTTTGAAAACTTATGTGTCTTCGGTGCAAATTAATTCAAAATAATAATAATACAATTTACCAAAATTGTTGGCAAAGTAATCAATCAAAAGGGCTTGAAAAAGGACATATAAAAATCAGCTAAATTTGTATAACGCGACTCTGACTATTTTCTATAAAAAATCACACCGATCGCAAACATTGTTTGTCCTCATGTGAACAACCGTTGGATTAGAAGGATCGAATTTTAAACAATCTTTCTTGGCAGTCCCGTATTCGGGTAGTTTTTGTCTGTATATGAATTATATTTATTGTCACAATAAAGTGCGAATAGACCGAGGATAAAAAAGATTATATATTAAAAAGGAACAATTAAATCATTTAAAGCAATTTTCTGTATACTGACAGTTCAACACACAAACCGACAACTGATCCTAGCAGATATATATATGAGGGTATAACCTCCACCCTTGAGTCCAGAGTACACCCAAAATTTTAGACAAAGTCCAGAGTTCATATTTTTTTATTTTCTTATCTTTTTGAAATTGAAGTACAAGTACAGGTCCACAGTACGCCCAAAATAAGGCTAAGTCCCCGAGTCTAAAAAGGGGGTTATACCCTTGCTGATTTTAAAGGGCGTATGACATTTGCACCGATTTTACAAATTTCAAATTTTTCATTTGCGCCGATTTCTTTTTTTTCATTTGCGCCGATTTTACTTTTCATTTGCGCCGATTTTTTTTTCATATGACACAAGTAAATTACATGTACTATGCATTAAAAGAAGATAGTGTATTAATGCCTCATTTAAAATTTACTTCATTTTAGGTATTGTTTTACTTTTTTTACATTTATTTTTGAAATGGCAAAAGTTGAAAATTCAAAGATAAAAGTTGGAGCTTTAAAGTTAAGGTTCTACGAAAGACTTGCATCAAATAATTCTACAATACCTTAAAAATATTGCTTGATTCTGACTATAAACTATGAAGTATTTACTGTACTTAACCGATACCAATGTAGTACCAATACGTCTGGTAAAGACAGAGCCAAGTCAGTTAGGTACAGATTCTGTAGGTATAAATACGTACTTAGTTAAACAGTTGCTTATCTATTTTTATTCCATTTTTTTATCACCATTTTAGCTTTATCTTTAATCTGTGTAAGATTTTTGTGTAAGCAATTTTTTAAATTTCATTAGTATAGTGAAACAATTACCTGTATTTGACACGAAATTAACAAGTAAAAAATCGCCGCAAATGAAAAAAAAATAATCGGCTCAAATGAAAGAAAAAATCGGCGCAAATGAAACGCAAATCGGCGCAAATGCAAAACGCCGGTTTTCGAAACAAAATGATCGTTTAATTGAAAGAGTTTTATGTTTAAGTTAGTGGTCATTACTGCTGATCGCATAGTTAGCACTTTGCAAAACAGGGACCTTTATATTCGCCCGAAACTAGCGGGTTTCCGGTTTTTCCCGCTAGCAAGGGCCATACAAAAGTAGTAAACCTTACAACCTAGCATTAAATTTTCTGCTATAAGGTATTGGAAATAACAAAGATGCAGAAGGAAAGACGTGAACCATATAAATGGCTTTAATTTATTTATATATAATCTGTATACAAACAAAAAGTGATAGTATGAGAAAAATGTAGTTGGTTAATAAAACAAAGTTCAAAAGAATGACAGAAAGAAAGAGATATTAAAATGATAAAAAAGGAACCAGGACGTCTTTACTTTATCAATACGGCGTCTTCGAAAACTGAAAAAAATATATGCTTTTTGACGTTACGTTCGGTGGTACATGTACCAATATCGTGCGCGACGTCTTACTCTTGTTCAAATTTCAGTGGTCAACATGCTGCGGTCCTATCATGCTGCGCTCGGCGTAGCCCTTTATTTTCGATGGATTCCTTATGAAAAATTAATATGGCGCTTAACTATTAGATATTTGATAGCATGTTTCCTTTCAGAGCTATGAGGGGACAAATGGGTCCAAAATTGCAAATGTGCAGATTACATAAAATTTTTATTTTTCATCGGATTTTGATGGGATTTTTTTTCTTTAAATTCCTCCTGTCTAAAGCTTTCAGTAGTATGTCAACGGATTTTGCGTATCTCTCACCAATTGCAGGCTGTAAGGAGTCAAAGGTGTCAGAATTGCAAATTTTACAATTTTCGCAAAATATATGTAAAATCTTTTTTTCTCATAGGATTTAGATGTTTTTTTTCCCAAGTTTGTGTCCAAGTAATTACTGTATCAGTCTCCTTATTGTGTCCATCTAGTTACTGTGTCAAGCTCATTACTGTGTCCACATTCACTTTATATTGCACTTGTTAAAATTTCAGTGGTCGACATGCTGTGGTCGTATCATGCTGCGCTCAGCGTAGCACTTTATTTGAAGTGCTACGCTTATTTCGGTTGTGATCTGTTTAAGGTGATTTGTTTCTCTCCTTCCTGAAATAAAACGGGGATGAACGTTCCAACAAGTTAACAGCAACGAGTAAGGTTATTACTGTGTTTTCATTGCATAGTATGGATTAAATGTAGTCTTATTTGCTTTAATTTTAAATATCCCAATTTCATCGATACTACTTTCATTTAAAAGTAGTTAGTTGTACCTGTTTCTGCAAGTCTGGATTGGTATTTGTTTCAAGAAACGAATCAGTGGTTCGCATTAAAAATCCATTGCGATGTGATTTTGTAGGCAAACAAAAGATTCCAATCCTTTATGAAAATAATTATGTAAAAATTATTGTAGAATTTGCTTTCAGTCTGCATCTGCAACATAGATTTATGTTCAAGATTGTAAGAAAGTTGTATATGATTGCGTGATTTACATCTATAAAGATCAAACTGATGAATATGGCAAACGAGACAATTATGATGATTGGTCTTTGACATTATTATTCTGATGGTTTATATTTCAATGTATTGAGTTCTGTTGCCATTTTCAACACCGGCCATATTAAATAATTGATCTCGATCACTTCAAATCGAGTCTCAGAAACGTTAGGACTATCCTGTGACCCACAATATGAACTTGTGTTTCTTCGGTAAGTGGTCTTGTGCTGTCAGGTAATGTATGAGTAGTTAAATGTCAAAAGTCATTTTGAAAATTAAATTGTTCTAAATGCCAAGGGTACTTTGCTGCAGAATATGGCATAACCATAAAGATTAATATGGTTTTATACATGGGTAAAATCAAAGACAAAACAATAAGCAGTCGTAAATGAGTAAATGTAGAAAAATGAACTCCATCCACAAGATTACATATTCAGGATTTGAATAGTCATAAAATGCACCAAACTTAAGATTGTGGTTTATTATAACATGATTAAATCGAAATCGATTTTTACCAATATGTATTGGATCTGAATAATTCGGTCTGACAAAATACGGAAAAAAAAGAAATTTGTGCACCCGAAAATAAAAAATGGAGGGCATATAGCTTTTTGTCTTTTTTAAATGCAATAACTCAAATTGTTCATATTTTTGAATGGTAAATGATAGGGAAATGATAGGGCTTTTAAATTTCAAATGTTTATTTCTATTGCCAGTGCCTATCAATTGTTATCCAAAATATTTATCCTCATAACTTTGATCTTCACATGTGACTTGCTATTTACATTTTGTAAAACGTTACCCAGGATTATACGGTGATATGGCTTCCACGTGTAATCCCTGTTCGCTGGTATAAGAATATACGACCCTATAATCTTAACACTTGCATGTGAACATATTTGATGAAGAATGCTCAGAGATCCCAGGGAAATAATCCGAAATGACGTAAGTTAAAGCTACACAAAATGTATTAATACTGACGGTTACAAAGCTGGGGCAAAAATCTATTTCAGAAAGACATCTCATTTTCGAATTACAATTAGAACTAGTACGTCAATCGTTCGAAGAGCAATTGACAGGTCTTTCCCAAAGTTGCGTCAGAATGTTCTCATTATTGATTCATAGGGAAAACCAACATTCTAAGCTTAATACATGTATGTACATTAACGGACTCTTTAACGTGAAATACATTTTTTTCAATGTGACCTTAACATTTGACCTTGACGTCATTTTGAAGGTCAAGTCTACCTGAACTTTTTTGTATTGAGTATACGTTGGTATCTTCAATGGTATTTTAGCTATAGGCAAAAACCCCTTATTTATACATTTAAAATCGGTTTTGGCCCATAGGTCCAAAACAGTTGGTCCAATGATTTTGGACCCAATGAAACAATTGTGAGTCTCAACAAGACACACATTTTCTCCATTACATTTCATCAGCTATCTGTTACGGTTTCCGAGTAAATCCACTAACAAGTCTAGAGGTCAAAATAAAGGTCACCGATGACCTTTGACCTTGACCTTTTCAAATAGCCCCTTGGGAACCAAGAACAATGGTGTAGGACTCGTGTCTCTATCACTTCCGCTTTGGGAGAAAATCGTTGTTAAAAAAACATCAAATTTTGCAGGGGCATAACTCCAGAATGTTCCATCGGACAATTTCGGACCAAATATTACTAAAAATAGATCGGCTTCACAGGGTCAGTCTGGTCAAGCACGGCCATTTCTGAATAATGGTACCAAGTATCAAAGTGATATCTTTTAAGACTTTTTTGCAAATGTTGGAAGAAAAAAAAAAGAAAAAAAAATAATCAGAAGAAACACAAGAAGGTCTTCCCACAAGAGTGGGAAAGACCTTAATTACATGTATACTGATTTTTAATTTTTTGCTAGTTAGTTTGGTTGTAAGAACTCTTGATTCTTTGTATATTTTCATATCTCTTTATTGCCTTCATTGCATATGTACCTTTGGGGTTACGAAATGTCTGTGCATTTTAAAGATCAATTGGGAATAGAGACTTCAAGTATTCATATCAAATGAATCATAATGATACATGTCTTCACTCCATGATAAAAAGGGTATCAAAAAACATATATTTGTATTTGTATGTCAGAAAGTTGTATCAGATTGTGAAAAATATATCAGCATTTATCGAAATTACTGCAAATGTGACTTGGATGATGATAGGTCTAATTATCAAGGCTTGATACTATTAATCCTGTTTCTTTTTATTATTTACAGTTGGGTGCTCACGCAACATTCCATCCAAGTGCACTCCAAAAGCGTTCCTCGCTTGCACTTCGCGTGCACTTGAAAGTGATTCCATGACAGCCTAGAGTGAACTTGTGACCACTTTCAAGTGCACTTGAAAAGAAGATGCGATCGCGGGAGTGATCGCAAAGTGCACTTGAAGTGAACTTCGTGGCAGCTTTGGTTTGCTCTTAGCGATTGGTCAGTTCAAAACACGTGATATTAATACGACGAAATTAACTTTAAGCAAAAAGTATGAAAACTCGACGCAAGGACGTATACTGAAAAGGATACGCAACTCGTACACAATCCATTTGGTATTTTAAAGTTTGTGGTGAGACGTTTGATATGCTTTCACTTTGGAGCTAACTACTTATAAATTAATGTGTGGATTTTAATAAAATGATGTTTCTCTGAAAGCTGAGACATTTTTACGTTGTTAGAGTAAATTTGATTTCATTATAGCGAGTACTTTCTTCAATATACATGATTGAAATTTGTAATCAAGACATTTTTCATTGATTTTTTTGTCACTTCCGGTTTACATCGGTAAAAAATGCACCACAATTTGCACCTAAAGGCTTTAAAAGTAGTTCACAGAATTTCACAAAATTGGTATTTTCGTAAAGAGTGACCTCTACTGCACTGCCAGAACAATTTTTGTGACCATCATTGTTATATTTATGTTGTTTTAATGCTTTAAAGATAATGTCCCAAAATTGGCAAAATCTCACATCCCGCGAAATTTTTCCATTTTATCACGAGATGCTTATCCTTCTCATTATAAGTCCTTGCTCGACGACTTAACTCCCTTTTTAATCTATTTTTTATAATCAATTAAAACCAAAATGCCATTATCAATTATAGCGTTCTTTTGTTTTATTTATACATTCCGTGCTTACGTCACATTAAATTCTTCATAAATCTTTCAAAAAAGGGTATTGTATCGAGGCCTATGTTCATGCTTGAGACATTAAATTCATATGTAATTTCAAAAAAACTTTCTCGCAATATCAAATTTATACAGCGATTTTCAAAAATGACCACAAAAGTGGAAGATATTACTTGTCAGTGCTTATTTCAATTGTCGCAACACATTATTTGTATGTATTTTCCCAAAATTACCTTATAAGATTGAAATATTTTGCAGTTTAGCTGCTTTCCTTTCTCGTGATACCAAATTTATGCATCTTTTGTCAAAAATGAATGCAAAAGTGGGAGATATTATATGTTGGTGCTTATTTCAATTGTCGCGACACAACATTTATATGTATTTTTCCCAAAATTACCTTATAAAATTGAAATATTTTGCATTTCAGCTTTTTTCTTTCTCACTATACCAAATTTATACATCTTTTGTTAGAAATGACTTCAAAAGTGCGAGATATTATATGTTGGTGCTTATTTCAATTGTCGCGACACAACATTCATATGTATTTTTTTTTCCAAAACTGAAATATTTTGCAGTTTAGCTGTTTTCCTTTCTGGCGATACCAAATTTATGCATCTTTTGTCAAAAATGAATCCAAAAGTGGGAGATATTATATGTTGGTGCTTATTTCAATTGTCGCATGTATTTTTCCCAAAAACTTCTTTGAAAAGATGTGATAAAGAAAAACATTTTAAAAAATGAATTGTTTTGGTTATTTGTAAAGATTTAGTATAAACCCTAACTTTCTCAAACATATTTATTATTTATATAAAGATTTACAAAAAGCTATATCGTAACATATAAAACTTCTTCAAAGGATATAATAAGTAATTTTCTTTTTGAAAAATGAATGATTTTGGTCATTTGTAAAGATTTAGTATACACGTCTATATTCATTTTTGTAGCGGGAAAAAATTATCTGACATGTTTTATATTTAACAATATTTTATATATAACTGCATTGGTATTTTTTTTTTTCGCATTTGTTTATCCAAAAGAACGCTACGTGGAAATATATTTTTATTCCCTCGGCTATCGCTTAAAATTCTATCTAACTATATATATGTATATATAAGATAACCTCGTTTTAAGTAGTGATCCTCGCGACAGCTTTCAAGTGCACTTGAAGTTCACTAGTGAACGCGATAATACCTGTCATGGAATAGCTACCTATTCCAAAAGAGTGAACCTCGCGACAGCTAAGAGAACGCGAAGTGCACTTGAAAAGTGAACTTCAAGTTCACTTTAAGTGCACTTTTTGGAACGTTGCGTCTGCACCCATCTGTAAAGCAACTGTTTAGGGATATTTATTTTATAATTTTTATGTATATCTTTATTGCAAAATTACACCCCTAAGGGTCAAAGCAATACAATACAACACAAAACTTATACATTATACAATGAGATAGATGACTCTCTGACCGGCGTGGACCCTATATCAATTCAGCAGATTGTTTCAGAAAGGTACATACTACCGGTAAAAGGGCTGAGTTTGGATTCAGAATGAAACTAATTTTTTGAAACTGATTGAAATTTTTAAAATTTGGGAAGTTTTGGTGTATAAGTTCAAAGAAATTTGTCCTATTTTGTTCATTAATTTTACAATTCAAAAGGAAATGGTTTTCATCTTCAATAACTTTACATGTCTTACAAAGTCTCTGTTGACGGGGAATATTTTTATATCGACCAGTTTCTATTTGAAGATTATGGTCGCTTAAACGAAATTTTGTTAATATTTGTCTACTTTTAAAACATGGCAATTCAGATAAATATTTTTCTAGCCCAATATTTAGTTTAAGTTTACTATATAAGAATAGTTTTGATTCATCAGTAAACGTAGATAGTTTTTCTTTCAGTTTATTTACATATTGTTCTGTAACAGTCTTTTTTAACTGACTTTTTATTGGATATTTTATTTTTTCAAATGATTTGTTTATATTTGAATAGTTATCAATATTTAAATTAAATTCTTTAAATATGTTATTAATACAAGTATACCAAGAGTAAATACCCTCTTCATGTAGCACATTATGGCACATTATTCGAAGGAAAATGGAGCGTTTGTGCCTTAATTCCATACACGGTCTTTGTTGTCAGGACAAAACATTTTTTTTTTCATAACATACACGTACCCATTGACATTCTTGAATGAGGTGAAGAAAGAACAAACAGAGGTCTGAAACATAAAATGCATTTTAACAGAGTTTTTCAAATTTCCTCGAGCTAATAGGGTGACCTTCTCGAAGGTATATGGCACTTAGTAAGCAAAGGCAATTTCTTCTCGTTAAATTTTTACGTTACGACTCTTGAAGACCCTAATTTTTAGACCCAAACAAAAGAATATGTGATCCCATATACATGATATAATGTTTTTGGAATTGATTTAATTTGTAGTTATCGATAAATTGAAATAATGCGTTAAATTATAGACATCAGAAATAGTGTTTGGATTGAAAAGTGAAATTCTTTACTACAAAAACAAAGCAATCGATCCCGATAGAGAAATACATCGGCAATACCGAAGCAAAATTGAGGGAATGGGAAATTCCAAAATCAAACATCAAAATCACGGCAATTCCTATCCACACGAATGAGACAGCATGACAAAGACAAAACAAATGAACAAAAACGTACATGAACCCCACAAAACTAAAGCACTAGCAGTGTGAACCCCTACAAAACTTGACGTATCATTAGGTACTCCGGAGAGTAAACATGATCTGCTCCATCCGTATTCTATTTTTGTTGTTCGCGTTTTGAACTTTTAATATGAAAACAGCAAAAGAATCGCTTCTACTTTCTCTGGAATTAACAAATTTGCATATTCTATTCACTGTGTATATTTAACTAATCAGAGGGTGATGTTGAATATGAGCTGCTGGCGTATTCGGAGATCGTACCTCTCGTTCTCCTTATCTGAACAGGGGGAATACATCGGCAAACGAATACCGAAGCAAGAGCGAGGAAAGGGAAAATTCTAATATCATAAATCCAAAATCACGACAATTTACAGCAACACGAATTGAGACAGTATGACAAAGACAAAACAAATAAACAAAAATGAACAAGAACGCCACAATACTAAAGCACTAGCAGTGTGAACCCCTATAAAAACTGAGGTTTCATCAGGTGCTTCGGAAGGGTAAGCATGATCTGCTCCACGCGTGGAAATTTGAACATCCACTTCTATCAGTGGTGTGTGGATTTGTCCAATATAATTTTACCGGCATTTCTGTTAAATCTTGCCAGATTTCGTCATCGGGTGGAATTTTTACATCAAATATTTATATTTGTAAATGAAATCTTTGATTAATGCTGATCAAAAGTTTATAAGTAATACACTGTACATTTTCACATATCGTGCCTTGTTTTACTAAAAAAAAAGTCTCAAATTATCGCATTATATACAGTAACATACTAATTTCAAAAATATTGTATTTTACGTTTCAAAATATCCCTATCCTTCGTTATATTACCCACAAAGGGTGAAATATGATGTTGGTCCAAGGACATGTCAAGACACCATAATTTGTCAGTGTAATGTATATTACTATTCACAAGGCTAAAAGAAATTTACATTTAAGATACAACATTAATTCTCACAAACTTTTACGTCCGTTTCAATGAAATACGTGTGCCACAAAGCGACTTTGTTGCTTATACAAATAACTAGTAAATTTTCCAAAACAATATTTTCTCAACTGATATCTGTGGTATATATATATATATATACTTATTATTTGCATTAATGTTAGAGGGGTAATATACAATATATGTAAATTGTTGGAAAATATAAAATTTATTTTACTGGCTTTAGAAAAAGGCAGTTATGCGAGGTTTACAGATCATTTCTTGCCTGTTTCGCAGCGAGTACAAAAAATTTTTTACATTTCCCGACAATGTACATATATTGTTTTATCCTGAAAATATTTAAACATTTAAACCACATATAAAAATGCATTCTCTCATGATGCACGCTCATTATCCTTGCACGAATAGTTATTTGTGGTACACAACGAGACTTTGAAGCTGCAATTATAAAGATATGTATCGTTTTTCGGGAATTCCATTGGTCGAACGCCACGAATAACACATCATGCATGATGTGCTATCACTTTTTCGACATTTCTATTGGACCAATGTGAGTTCTCGTTGGCCGTGACTAACGTTACCTAGCAACAGTGTTATTATTTGAAACAAAACAGCAACGTCATGTGCAAGCAAACAAAGAACAGCAGTTCGGCACTAAAAATTCACTGCATTTATTTTTGAAAATCATAAGAGAAATAGATTGAACAACTCAAAAAAATTGAACATCGCTGGACATCAACTTTCGTTATGTAATTTCAAATATAATAAACCCACCAAAGGCTAGTTAATTATATTTGGAAATTACATAACTCTAGTTGATATCCTTCGATATACAATTCTTTCTCGTTTTGAAAACTATAATTATCTTAGTTAAGCGGGACCAGGAAGAAAGTAAACAACTTCTGCCATGTTGGTATAATTCATGACGTCATAGGAGAATTAACATCTTGACGTCAGTCGCCCTGTGTTCTTATCGTTCAAAATCGTGGATCGGTTACCATTCTACCCTATGAATACGAAAAAAATATTCGTAGGGTCGTATTCGTCTAGTAAATACCACTATTGCAGGATAAAATAGTACATGTATAATGTATTGTTAACATTCATAATATTTAATTGAATTAGTAGTACATTGTATGTCTTTTTTTTTGTTTTTTGTTTATATGCCCCCGTGAATCGAAGATTCAGGGGGCATATAGTTTTTGGTCTGTCTGTCTGTTTGTTTGTCTGTTTGTCCATTAAAAACTTTAACATTGGGTATATCTTTTGAATGGTAAGTGATAGGGCTCTCATATTTTGCATGTGTATTCGTTGTGGCAAGACCTTTCAAACGATACCAAAATTTTGGCCCTCTTGACCTTGACCTTGACATGTGATGGACTTTTTGAAAAAAATAATAAACTTTAACATTGGGTATATCTTTTGAATGGTTAATGATATAACTTTCATATTTTGCATGTGCATTCCTTGTGGCAAGACCTTTTAATTGGTATCAGAATGGTTCACCTTGTGACCTTGACCTTGGCCTGTGAACAACTGCATAAAAACTTTAACATTGAGCATATCTTTGAATGGTAAGTGATAGGGCTCTCGTATTTTGCATGTGTATTCCTTGTGGCAAGACTTTTCAAATGATACCAAAATTTGGACCTCTTGGCCTTGACCTGGACATGGGATGGACTTTTTGAAAAAAATAATAAACTTCAACATTGAGCATATCTTTTGAATGGTAAGTGATAGGACTTTCATAGTTTGCATGTGTATTCTTTGGTGAGAGACCTTTCCGCTGGTACCAGAATATTTGACCTCGTGACCTTGACCTTGGCATGTGACTGTCCGGTAAAATTTCACCAAAAAATGAAATTATATTTTGTTTAATTTATATATAGAAATAAAACTCATTTATGATGAAATGTTTCTTGATATCTATAGAATTTTTTCTGTAAAAAAGATTTTTTAAATCATTCAGCATATTTTCTTCATTTATTCACTTTCGTTTTACAGGTATTTATATATATGTATTATATATATATCAATGATGAGGGATATAACTAAAATATATATTCTTTCATTTCTTCTCTTCTGTGTATTCCTCCACTTTTGGGGAACCAGTATTGATGATTCCTGATGTAATCAAAGTACTGATAATACTGATAGACAGAACACAATGAGTTGACTATAAATGTTCCAAAAAAGGGAGGGGGTGAAAATTGTTTGGATAATGATTGGAGTGGTTCATTTGGGCGACTTCTGTGTTTGCATCCAATTGCAATCATCATTTGATGTGATTAAACTTTTCAGTTGTTACCAGAATTTATTCCTACAAATTAATTTGTCAAAAGGACATTCATTGTTCAAAGTTGCTAAATGTTTCCTCTTCACTTCTACGCGGGGACATCAGTGTTCCACAAAACACATTTTTTTTTTTGACACTCGCACCATCAGTTATTATTATAGAGAAATTATTCTTTTTTGATGTATTTATTTGAAACATTTAAATAGTAGAAAATCTTAAGTATATATTACTCTTTACATATTTTATTTGGATCTTCGTTTGATATTCAAACCCAGTAAATTTTACATCGTACTATGGTATATACTGGTTTTACTATTGTATATATATATATGGGTATGTCATTAAATGTATTTCGATAACCTTAGGTGGCTTTTCAGTCAACTAAGCTGACCGTGACTTATTTTAGTGGCCATTAACACAACTTTATTTGAAAATCAGCTCGTTTCTTGACTTGTTGGACTTACATGAACATTTGCTAATGTTTAACATCAGCATTAACAATTTGCAGAGAACACGCTTATTTTTGCGATTAAAATTTAGAATTACTTAAGTTTCGTATATATCGTTCCAACCCTTCAATAATCTGACCATGGGCTTATGTAATCTTGGAGACTCATCATAGTTATAACTTCTTTGAAGTTAAAATTTGTTTTATTGCGTCTCTGTTAGACAATAACTAGAACATGTTGAATCCAAATGGGATACAAGCATCTTTATGTGTCTGTTTTAAAGTATAATAGTATAGAAAGAAGCTTCGTTCACAAAATAAACAACTCAACAATACTTCATTTAACCTATACAACAAATTGCAATTTCTGAGAAATGTTGACATTTACCGTGATGGAGAAGGTAGCAAAATTAATTAATATAGCTTCACCTAAGTAACAACGGCAGTAGCTTAGGAATTAAGAACAAGATTAAATAAATCAAAGTCCAGAGACAAGGCAAAAGTTAAGAATACCAGAAGACGGGAGACCAAAGACGCTGCACAACCACAAAACGCAAACGCTACAAATACAACAATAAAAACTAAAACACTAACAGTGCGAACTCTCATAAAGTCACATCAGGTGCTCCGGAAGGGCAAGCATGTCCTCTGTATACAGCACACTGTCAGTGGGTAAGTAAATAAGCAGTTGAAGGAAATGAATAATATCTTTAGAGGAAAAACGATTTTAGTTTAGATAATCTATTGTTTGACATGGTTGGTTAGAATATGGAAATACTGATAAGTTCTAAAAATATTGAGTAAAATACATTGGTGAATGAACGGATATGGAGTAAACGCACATGAGACAAAGAGTCTACAAATACATGGTAACAAACAAGCAAAGGAACAACGCTTTTATTGTTGTTCTTCATCTTCAAGTATGGGAAAATAACTAAATACTAAAATTACTGTAAATTTGGTTCATTTCGACAACATATGTCTCCTCAGTGCAGATCAAATCATGTTATTTTCAAGATAAGTATGAAAGTTGATGGAAAGTAGTTAACATAAAGGATATCAATGGAGAGCAAAAAATCATTCATAAAAAAAGCAAATATAAAAAGGGTTAAAACCGAAATACATATTTAAACATTCTACAGATTCTACACACAGACTGCCTGTATTGGGCAATATTTCTGTAGACGAAATGCAGTTAACAACACTGCACATATACTTTGTTAAGAAATTGTGTTTACTTTGTTAAGGATAAAAAACACTCTTTGTTAAAATTTTACGATCAGATATCATGAACTCATTATGTTTAGCAAAGTACATTTAATCTTATTTCGTGAGAGTTTGTCAAAGATGCCACCTTCAGATAAAATATGCGTCATATTGTTTACACTCTAAAAGGCAACGGATGACGGATTTATTGTTATTCCTAAACATAATAATAGATACGTAGCTCAGATGGGGACAAAAATAATTATTAATACAAAATGATGATTGGGATGGCAATCTAATCTAATCTAATCTTGCAATCTAATCTTCCGTTGGTGATTAAGTGGCACTCAACAAAGTTAATTGGAGTACTGTTTCGAAAACAAATGTTTCACATGGAAGATTAGAGCCTTTGAAGAACACGAAAATGGGGCATGGTAGCATGTTAAAGCTTAAGCAGTGTGTAGTTGTGTTTTTTGTCAACATCGTTTGTTTAGGTACACAACACTGATCCCAATTAACCAAGTTACGCCATAATAAAGAAAAAAAGTATTACCTGTGCTGGCATGAAACCGATACTTCCACAGCAGCCTCGTTCCTTGACCTTCATCTTGAAATTGACAACAGAGGTGCACTACAAACTATGCTATATGACAAACTCGATGACTTCACTTTTCCAATAGTCAACTTCCCTTTTCTTCGTAGCATCATTCCAAAAGCACCGGCATACGGAGTTTACATCTTCCAAACTCACTCGCTACTCAAGGGCCTGTGGTCGATACAGTGACTACCTTGATAGAGCTCGGTTTCTTACAAATAGGCTACTTAAGCAAGGGTATGTTGCCCATAACTTGAGGTAATCACTACAGAAGTTTTACGGTCGACACCACGATCTTGTGGACCGCTAAGGGATATCTGTTTCCCAGATGAAAACATATCTTTCTCTTGCTACTAAAGTTTGTTTTTCCTCTACTGGATGTGGCTTTACTTCCGGAGTTGACATGTTCAACACGGCGGATGTATTATAAGAAGCAGATGGTTACTCTATCGGTGCACCTGATGTCACCCATGGTTTTTTATTGGGTCCGTGTTACTCATTTTTGTATATGTGCGTGTCTTCGTTTTCTTTTCTGTGCCGTGCTCATGTTATGTCTTTGTTTCTTTGTTTTACCGACGTTGCCATTGTCCTTGGATTGTTTTAGACTGGCGGTACTGTTCTCACTTACTTTATTTTGAAAATTGCAACATCTAAATTTAAGAAAATTTAATTAAAATGCAAGGTGTATCTCCCTCTTGCATATAAAGCTCTGTCCTTAGTTGATTTTTGTTCTTATGGTAAATTTTTCTCTATCAGCTTTTACACGTATTTCGATTCATGGATTTCCAAATGCTTTGATTCGATCTGCACTGATAAGACATAAGTTATCAAAATGTGCATATGCAGAACTTAAATTCACAGTAACCTCGGTATTTTGTTATTTGGAAACTAATAAACATGTAACTTGTGAATAAACGGATATGGAGTAAATACACATGAGACAAAGTCTCTACAAATACATGGTAAAAAACAAGCAAAGGAACAACGCTTTTATTGTTGTTCTTCATCTTGAAGTCACCATGAGGCCTTCAACAATGAGCTTTGTTTCTTTTTTACATGGTTTTATAGTTTAATTGCTTGCCTCGATTGCCAGAGACCGCGGTTGATTCTATGTAGTTTCAAACCAAATACTAAGAAGTAGTATCTGCTGTTTTTTGTCTTTATCACAAAATATTTATGCATTAGAATAAAGACCAGGCATGTCAGCTTTTAATCGGTAAAATGTATTACAGTTGGAAGACCCAAAATACTGGGATTGTCATTTCGTGTATTTTAGCTCATTACATATTCGGCTTATTATGTTGATGACTCGTATATGTTATTAAACCTAAAAGATTACTCGATTGAAACAGAAAATCTTCCATCAATTTTTTTAAGTGTAATCTGATGAAGACGAATTTTGATGACTCCTGATAAATGTAGTACTGCCCAGTCGATTTATTACCAAGGAGCTAGGGCAATACTGAGATTTCCATATGACCTTTCATTGGTTTGGAGATCCAAGTTGGGATGATTTTAATATAGTCTTTAATACAACCATGCATATGATCCCAAAATAACTACAATTTAAAGTACTAGCTTGTGTTTGCAAGTCTAGACTGAAATTATTTTTTCTAGAACTGAATCATTGGTTTGCATTAAACATTCATTACGATACGATAATGTGTTTTGTAGACATACAAGAAAACAATTATAATGTAAATAAAATACAGTGTTGTGAAATTTGCATCCAATCTTATTATAATCGAAGCATCAAAAACATATATTTGTGTTTTAAGATTGTAAGAAAGTTTTCTTTGGTCGCGTGATTTATAACTATAAAGATCAGATTGGTGAAAAGAAATTTGAGCTTTTTCACAAATGAGACAATTGAGACAATTTTGATCATTGGTCTTTGACATTATTATTTTTATGGTTTACATTTCAATGCTGTAAGCTCAACACCTAGTATATTATGTAATTGTTCTCGATCACTTCAAATCATCGAGTCTTTGAAACTGAACGACTATTTTGTGACTCACAATACGATTTGAACATAAATGCTTTGGTTACTTCGGTAACTGGTTATAAATTGTGCAGTCATGTACTATATCATTAACCCAAATTAGGTATAAATGACAAATACATTTTATAAATTCCGAAGGTAATTTGCAAAGGAATGGGGCATCATTCAGAAATTATTATCTCTAATTTGCGAAATTTTCAATTGTTTCTGGGCGACGATAATTCTATTATCACTTCACTGCGCTGATACGAATATATTATCGTCAATCTCTATGGGACGTTAGCAACAGCGTATTAATATGACGTCGCGTGACGTTTCGTGACAAAAATAATTCCAAGAAAGAAAGCGCTATATTTAACCTATAATGATTTGTTAAACTAAAAAAAGATATTTCATTGGAAAAGAAAACATATATCCGATATGTTTCAATAATAGAATTAGCGATAAAAATACAATTAGTAATTTGTTTTGCTCGGATGGATTTCTCAGCTTGTATTGCATCTCGTGCTGTCGCACTCGATGCAATACAAGCTGAGAATTCCATACTCGCAAAACAAATTACTAATAGTATATATATATCATTTTCTTTTTCAGTATAAATATTGGTAAAACCCAAAAGAAAATAAAAAATAAACAGTCTAATTTTAAATGAGTAAGATTCGAGTTTGAACTGATTTGATCACACAGTCGCAGAGGAAACGACATCACCAACTGAGTACTTAAATAGCGTGTCTTTTTTAGATTTCATAAACGGTTATAAAACGTACCAAACTAAAGATTTGTTTGTAAATAAATGAACAAAACCGAAATATAATATTTCCCATTGTATATCCAAGCCCTACTCTCAGATCTGAAAGCATGTTGTGCACCAGATAATCGAAGATCCTGCAGGGTTTATAGGATTTTTTGCGTCTGTTTGACTGCAATGACTAGTATTTTTATGCCCCCGTGAAACGAAGTTTCATGGGTCATATAGTTTTTGGTCTGTCTGTCTGTTTGTTTGTTTGTCTGTTTGTCCACCAAAAAACTTGTTTATTCCTTGTGACAAGTCCTTTCAAACGATATTTTGGACCTCATGACCTTGACCTTGACATGTGGAAGGACATTCATTGTACAATGTTTCTTCTTTACTTCTACCCGGGGGCATAAGTGTTTCACAAAACACATCTTGTTTAAATGGTGACTGACAAAGTTTTCAAATTTGAAATGTTCAATTATGTTAAATATTTTAAACAGAAAAGAACTATATGTCAATGTTACGTTTCAAAATAGTCAACAGTCAGTGTTGTGTTTTACATTGACTATGGAAAATAGTAGCCAGGGTGATGGACAATAGTGCACTTCCCTACGGGTCGTGCAATATTGTCCATCACCCTGGCTACTATTTTCGCATAGTCAAAGTAAAACACAACATTATTATATAAATAGCAAAACTCCCTCTTGCTATTTCTAGCATAAAAATAGTCTTCCTCGATTGAACCTTAATATATGCTGATGATAAGTATATAATAGTAAATGTACGGATGTATATTAATGTACCGTTCAATTTGGCATATTTTATTAAAATAACATAAAAGAGTTTTATCACCTCATTTCATACAATATCATACTAATTCTATGAATATGGTATCCCACATTGAAAAATGTAAATAAACGATGAAATACGATGATGGTCCAAGAACAAGACACTATGATTTGTCAATGTTGTTTGAACTATTATTCACAAAGCTATATTTTAGAGACAAACAAGGGAAATTTACAATAAAGATACAACATCAATTCTCGTGACAACATTATACATGACTTACATTTATTTCAATGAAGAATGTTTAGCTTATATTGCTTTTACATGTAACTAGTACTTTTTAAAAACAACTAATTTTTTACTGCAGATATATTAAGATTAGTAAAATGGTACGCTTTTTATTTTCAGAAATGAAAAAAAAACTCAAATACATGATGAGAATTACTCCATTTCTTTTCTTGAAAAATAAGTTGCAAGATTAATTATATTTAATTTAATATCCATAATGGTTCAGTGATTTTCACCCCTTATACTAAGAATGTAAATGTTGGTACTTTTACAGTCATGAACTTTGTTTCTTTGTTTTTCCGACGTTGTCATTGTCCTTTAATTGTTCCTTTTAGACTGACGGTTCGGTTCTCACTTTCAAATACTTTGTTTAGAAAAGTACATTTTAATCTTTAAAGCATATAAAGGAGTAGGTACGCTAAGGACGTCTTTTGGTCCTGTAAAATCTACAAAGTTCAGAATTTTATAAATTACGTCGAAAATTGATGCATTTTTTTTACAACAGTTTACGTGTATCATAATTTTTAGTGCAAGTAGGCTGAATAGATACAATGTATAGCAACTTGCTATATTTCACATTTTTAATTACAAATGAATATGGCAGCATGCTCGGCCAGAATGAAATTTTGCAGATTATTAACAATTGATAAAAGAAAACTTGTCAGCTGCATTTTATTCTGGTCAAAGAATGAGGCCAAGATTTGCCAGACTGAAATGTATTAAGAAAATGACAATTATTGGCCCTTTTCCTGAAAATGGTTGATTATTCCCCAGAAATATTTATCAATCCAAAAAAGGGTATGGTAGCTTTGAAACAGTGTATAAATACGATCTGCACCTATTTAAATCTTATCCAACTTCATATTATGTTTTTAGTTTAGGTACCCGACACTGATCTCAATTAACCAAGTTACGCCATAATTAGAAAATTATTATTCATGTAACTTGTTTCCTTTTTACCTCATCGGTGGTATTATAGTTAAATTGAATGCTTCAATTGCCAGAGTCCTATGAAGTGTGAAAACAAACATTGAAGTAGTATTTGCTGCCTTTCTCATTTATGTATAAGAATAAAAACCAGTCCTATAAGTTTAAGGATGGTCATACCTCAGGCTTTTGAAATTACCGCTGACTTTCGGATTTCTCTGACTTTATCCACATAGATGCATTGGAAAATTTTGCACACTGACCTCTACTTTTCTTGCTTAGGTCGTATTCGTTTGCCGATGTATTCTTTTCAAAATATGATTGTGTACATCTATGATGGATTTATGACAAAAATTGAAAAAAAAAAATTGATATCCAATCAATGCACTTGAAAGGTTTATTGCCTTAATGCAAAGTGAATGAAAAATCTACAGAACTTTGATTTCCCGCCAAAATTTCAGGACTTAGTACGGGCACACTGATCGCCCTATCAAATGTTTTGCTTAAAATGATATATGATACATGTTTTAATAAATAAAAAGAATAATTTTGAAAGCTTGATATAAAAAAAAACTTGAGGAGTGACCATCCTCAGGTATAATGTATCACAGGAAGGCATAAAATACTAGGATTGCTATTTCTTGTATTACATGTAGCACATTAAAGATTCAGATCATTATGCTGATGACTCGTACATAACATGTAAATGCTTCTTCAAAAGATCATTTAATTAAAACAGAAAATCATCAATGTAATTTTATATCTTTTTAAAATCAACTATGCGCATACTTTACTACAAATGTGATCTGATTAACCCTTTCCTTACTGGAGCAAATGTCGCCGTTTCCGTATTTTCCTTTCTTTGCAAATTTATGCAAATTATATACAAATGAAGGGATGCTGAATTAAGTTAATGCTATATATATATATAGTGTGGCGATCATTATTAACTAGAACTATTTCACCTGTCCGTTTTCTGAACCAGAGACTGTCATTGGTCGGCAAACACAATTTATAGAGAAATATACGGAAAATTCCTTGATTTCTATATTTTATAATTTGCTGAGCCTTAGTTTCTTCCTTGTTGCAAAATCTCCTTCAGCATAAGTGTGTATGTGCTTCTGGATCATTTTCTATATTATCCAACAAAAAACTTGAAATTCCAAACTCTTTCTCCCATTTGAAATAATCTTCAATGTTACCGACCCCCCTCCCCCCTTAAATTTCAGGCAAATTTCTGTTGAGACGATCAGAAACGGCTATAATTACCACAAATGACGCATTAAAATTAACTGCTTATATCAGTTGTGAACTATTGCTATTAAGCTATACGGAAGGAAGGCAAAAGGTTTAGAATCCAGATATATGGAGGTCTATGATAGACATAGTTAGCATGACGAGATAAGTCGTCACCGGTAGGAAAGTGCTAGGGAGGGTCTGAATTACTCTGATATAACTCATATCAAGATTCCTGCAGTGTCTTGTCGATTTACCACAATATTGCTGGGTCATTACTGTGATTTCTGTATCTACATGTACCTTTCATTGGTTTAGAATTTCAAATTGTTGTTATACTCATGGTTATAGATATGGAATATTTTTGTTGAGAATGCCTGAGAAGGGCTGTTTAGTTTTCAAAAATCAAATTATCCTTTAAAAAGCGCTGAAATTATCACTTAAATCATGCAACTTGGGTATTGATTGTATTTCTTCTATACGATGGGCACCGAAATTTGCATTTTCGAGAAATATGTGTATTCCAATGATTGATTTTAAAAATGTCCCATTTTCACCAAAAAGTGGGTTTCAGAACGGGTTTAGGGAGTGGTCTGACAGATTCGTAGTATCAGAGACTTTCATAGGTCATAGTAACAAAATAATCTGTAAAGCAAAAATATAAACTTTCATCAACATATTTTTGTGCATAATGCTTCCAAACTTCAAATTTTGACTCAGAAAATACGAATATTCCATATTTATGACCAAGAGTGTATATTGACCGATTTAAAGCAGTTGTCTTTGTACCTTTATTCTTAAAATTATATCTCATGTAATACGATCCCAGTATTACTACACGTTCTAATCTGTATCTGCTAGTCTAGACTGATATTTTTTTTCTAGGAACGATCCAGTAATTTTGCATTAAACTTTCATTACAATATGACAATGCATTTTGTAGATAGACAAACCATTCCATTATGAAAACAATACATAAATGGATTACAGTCTACTACAATATTATTCCGAAGTATATTGCATTCAATATCATGATAAACGAAGCATTAGAAAACATAAATATGTTTGAGATTGTCAGAAAGTTGTCTACGATTGCGTGCTTTATATCTATAAAGATCAAAATGGTGACAAGAAATCTGAGCTTTACAGCAAACGAGACAATTATGATGATTGGTCTTTGACATTATGATTCTAGTGATTTATATTTCAATATAATGGAAAGTTCTGTTATGTTTTCAACACTGAATTATTTCCTTTCACGATAACTGCGTTCCTGCAATTTTAGTTGAAAATGATAACAACAAGTGTGGATCGTATTGCAAGGCAATACCAGGTCCCCTACCGGTAGAACAAGGCTTTATTACACTAGCAAAAATGGTTAAATATGTTTTCTAAGCCAAGGCCCATAACTCCTTAAAAAATCAGTCGACCAGAACCAAACTTAAACTTGATCTGTAACTCATTAAGGTAGACCCACATACAAAATATCAGATGATTATCTGCAAGTGTTTACGAAAAAAGTGTGGAAAACTGACTTTTTATTAAAATTTTTCTAAGTCAAAGGCCCATAACTACGTCAAAGATCACTGGACCGGAACCAAACTTTAACTTGATTTACAAATCTATAAGGTAGACTCACATACAAAATATCAGAACAATACCTGCAACGGTTTAGAAAAAAGTGTGGAAAACTGAAGCGTGACTGACAGACGGACGGACGGACAGACGGGCGGACGAACGGACGGACGGACAGAGCGCAAACCTAAAGTCCCCTTCGGCTATCGCCGGTAGGGGACTAATAATTACGCTGAGACCTCACATACTAGTATGTTATAACGTTGAAAAAAAGAAGGGAAACGGGGAATGTGTCAAAGAGACAACGACCCAAAGGGGAGTAAAAACAACTCAAAGCCACCATAAGATCTTCAATGAACGGTCAGAAAACCCCACACCCAACGGCAGGTCGGAGTTGGTCCTGAATAAAGAGTAATCAAGTTCAGCGAAATAAACATCATCCTAGACTCCTATAGACATAAAGTAAACTAACTAGAAAAAAGACAAGGCACACAAAGCCTTAATAAATTTCCTGACTTAGGACAGGCGAAAACCTGCTGTGGCGGGGTTAAACTAGTTTTATTGGGCCCAAACCTTCCCCCTATAGCCAATGTTATAAATCAAAAAACAATCGTAACATCAGCAAAATTCAGTTGGCAACAGGACCGAGTCAGTTGTGAAAAATGAAACTGAAAGAACTAAATATACGGACATAAACATGAAATCAAAAGAGACTACTAGCAGTTAACTGACATGCCAGCTCCACACCCATTACCAACTGACAAAGTAAGTTATGTACCCTCAGTATACAGCTTCCACCAAGATCCTCTCCAGTGTGGAGTTTAGCATAATGATTTCATGCATATACCGGAATATATAACCCGTGTCCATGCAATACAGATTTTAGAAATTTAGAATGTGTTTAGTTAAAATGCAAAGACCCTATCAAAAA
>MJUU01042397.1:31401-43170 GCA_002080025.1 Modiolus philippinarum
AAAAAAAAACATGGTCAAATAAAAATTTTAAATAGCTGGTGCACAATGACAGTATCTACTGATTATTCTGTGAAAGTTTCATTGAATTTCATCAAATGGTCTATGAGGAGTTGTTGCCACAAAGTATGTACCCTTATGGCAAAGAGCAAAAAAAATCCCCCCCCCCCAAAAAAAAATCAAAGTCAAATAAAAATTTAAATAGCTAGTGCACAATGGCAATATCTACTGAACATTCTGTGAAAGTTTTGTTGAATTTCACAGAGTGGTCTAGGAGGAGTGGTCGCCACAAAGTGTGTACCCATATGTCAGAGAGCAAAAAAATCAACCAAACAAAAAAACAACAAAAAATAAAAAAAGAAAATCTAATCAAATTTTCAAATAGCAGGTGCACAATGGAAATATGTACTGAACATTCTGTGAAAGTTTCCTTGAATTTCATCAAGTGGTCTAGGAGGAGTTGTTGCCACAAAGTAGGTACCCTATGGCGGGCGGACAGACGGACGGACGGACGGACGGACGGACGGACGGACGGACACCATGATCACTATATACCGCCCGCTAAAGCGGGGGGTATAATAAGAGAGATAAATTGCGAAATGTTAATTTCTCTAGTGATATCTATGTAACATTCTTTTATCAAATTATCTCCCTTAGATAATTTCTGTGTTCTGTACATCCAGCGACAGATTAAAAGCATATGTGCTTTAGTTCACCTTTTTGTAATGAAAATGTTGTAAAAGTGATAAGGAATAAAAATTTTAAATACATTGGAACTTTCTTTACATTTTGAAATATATTTTGCTAAATTTCTTCAATGAATGAAACCTATATGAACAAGTATTAGACAAAAATAGCAGAATAATACCACTGAAACACCTTAATATACATCAGCAAATGAATACCAAAGAAAACAGGGAGTCTGGGTAAAGGTTACTGTAAACAAACTTATTTTTGCAAGCTATTTATTTTCAGGATCTTTGCATGTGTTAAAATATTGCAAAAGTAAAGTGTATAAATGTATTAACAGAAATGAAAATCGCAAAAATAGTCACAGCAAAGTACATTTGGAGGGACAAAATGAAGCATTCCTGAAATAAGTTGATTTACTGTATAATACTAACCTCAGAATGACTGATATTTTCAAAATCTATCTTGTTTACAACCAATATCTGAAACATGTGTAAACATCAATACATGAAAATCTTTCACACATATAGAATACACAAGACAGAAAGTTAGTTACCATGACCTACTGTTTAAGTGATTATGATGCCTGAAGACTAAATAAAATTTAAGCAAAAACTATGTGACAAAATGTCATATTTCCACCATCAGCTATCTTTTGCAATTACTACAGGTATAAAATATTTAGTTCAAGGTGTCAGAATTNTGAAACATGTGTAAACATCAATACATGAAAATCTTTCACACATATAGAATACACAAGACAGAAAGTTAGTTACCATGACCTACTGTTTAAGGGCTGTTCCAGAAAAGTTGGTCTGGGACCCTTTGAAGGCACTTCATATAAATTGCTGTGGATGGTTGTGTTTCCATCATTTTTTTGTATTGTACATATGGGGAAGAATTCTATAGGTGGTGGGGGTTAATAAAAAGTGCCTTCAAACCCCCCATGTCAATTTTTCTGGAACAGCCCTAAGTGATTATGATGCCTGAAGACTAAATAAAATTTAAGCAAAAACTTTGTGACAAAATGTCATATTTCCACCATCAGCTATCTTTTGCAATTACTACAGGTATAAAATATTTAGTTCAAGGTGTCAGAATTATCCCTAAATAGTGTAGTACGATTAAAGATATAAATGTTAAGAAATTTTTCTGACAAAAATATTCTAACTCATGTCACTCAAGTATAAAATGTAGGTCAATGTCACTAAACTTACAACTGATAATTTGATGAAATATCATTGTTGATAAAGTAGAATTGAACAGAAATTTAACTATTCACTTAAATTGTTGGTAATGGTCACTTATTGTTCAGGAAAGTGTAAACAGTGATGTAATCTGTATTATCAGTAATTTGTAGGAATTTTCTTAGATCTGTAGTATTTATAGTTTCACTGAACAGACTGTGATACAAAAAATATCAGCTCACTTTAAGAAATAAAGGGATAGCTATGCTTTGGTCATGTTGGTACTACTTTTCTCCCACCTCAGACAAGGAAATCCATTGATTTTGCGATGCAAGATTTTTCTGTCTTACAAGGGGGATGTAAGACAAGCTGCATGCTTATATTCCTGCCAGTTTTTATATCATAACAATATACACAGCTTACTGCACATGTTATGAATCTAAGAGTATTAAATAGTATCTGGGAACGGCAATATTTGAATCAAAACACATCATAAATGCTTAAATCGTTGGCATCAAAATAGCCCGGACTCGGACGCCTGCTCAATGTTTGATGACATCATGAAAAGGGAAGTAATTCACTCATGTCCACAATGGCATTTCCAAGGTGATTTGTTTGATTTTTTTGGGGGATGCTGAGGGGGAAATTGATTGATTGATTGATTGATGTTTTACGCCAACTTCAGCAATATTTCAGCTATATTGTGGCGAGATCTGTTTACGTATATTGAACAATTATGTTAAATAAATAAAAAATAATCAAACACAAGTGAGAGGGTCAGACAAAAAAATCTCAGACACCTTCTGGTAAGATTTCTAGTGTCTCAGACTCAGCAAACTTCGCCCGAGTACTTGAAATATTACCCTTGGGTGTCTGAGATTTTTAGAATTTCAAGCATATTTCAATTTTATATGAAGTTATTATACAGATAGCAGTGATTTATGGAGATGTCCTTTTTAAATAAATCTCATATTTTCACCAAGTGACAAAAACAATATATTTTCATGGTAGGAAAATGACATCACAATATTATCATCAATGTAAAAATCTAGCGAATCGATATGAAAAAGATAATCCCTAAAAAAACGAATCTTAAATCTGTTTGTAGATTTGAAAATCTATTTAATGATAATAAATCAACTGTGATGAATATCAATTATATGATCAATTGTGTAGAACAACGCAATAGGTTATACTTGTCTCGGAACTCATTTTTCAGGAAAAGCTTTGGGGAATGTGAAGATTTTGACCTTCCTTAATATAGTCCCTTTTTGTGTATTTGTTTTATAGCCATTCACCTCAAATAGAGGGAAGGTTTGGATCCATGAAAAGGAGTTTAACCCCTATGCAATTTTTGTGCCTGTCCCAAGTCAGGAATATGTTGGTCATTGGCTTGTCCTTGTCTTCTTATTAAATTTTAGTATCTTGATATTCCGATTATTGGGGAAGGGGAGGTTTGGGTACCCATAAAGCGGTTTAACCCTACCCCTAGCTGTTGCCAGTGCCGGTACCAAGTCCGGCTATCCCGGGTTCCTATCGTTGTCTATGTTTGTCTTTTGTCATTTTATTGTTTTTCTTGTGCAGTTCCCTTGTAGATTGTGGCATGTGATAGTAATGTTTGGCCAGTGTAAGTGTTTCCTTTTATCTTTTCTTCATTAATTATTGGATGTGGTTTGTTTCCATCGATTTATTCACTTTTTTACTTTTTGGGGCCATTTAGGGCTTGCTATATGGTGTGAAATTCCTCACTGTGTTGAAGACGGTGACCCCTAGATGCTTTGTTTTGGGTCGTTTTAACCTGGAGTTAGGATGTTGTCTCCTTGACATTCACCCCATTTCCTTTCTTTTTCATATCTATAGGGACAAATTGATTTTTGGATTTATTGTCTGCATTAAATGATAGATTTTGGTAAATATGTAGTATACAATGTGTTAAAGAAATCACTTCCCAAAATATAAATTAAAAAATTGGGGTCCAATCATATTTTTGAAAAATCATAATTACCTGATCCCCTTCCCTTAATCCTAACTGTTCAGCTTCACTGTTTGGCATCACCTACAACAAATGAGGTTTCAATTAATAATAATTAGTATTCATTTAATGCAAGTTATTGTCCTTTTTGTCAAATACCCTGTCTTTAACTTTAATTTAAGCATTATAACATATTTGGCATGAAATTAAAGATTAGCTAATTTACTATAAAATTATTCAGGGAAATTGATGTGTGAATTATTATTTAACCCTAACTTATTACTGTATAACCTGAAATACAATTTTTGCTCATTTTTCCATTCTTAGGGCAAATTTCTAAATTCTGGAACCTTCGATTTCGGAACAGACAACTTTTATACACCTAGTTTATTTATACCCTTATTAAAAGTTACAATTTAAGGTATAAGTTGAGTCCAACCTGAATCCATTTTTTTCCCCTTTTTTACCCTCGAGAGGCAATGCTCCATTGGACCAGGCATCACACAAAATTTTTGATAATCTGTGTGAAGTTGTTACATATATGAGTGGAATCCTGGGTTTTAGTTTCCCTAGCATAAATGGCTTTTGGAGATTTCTTTAAAATAATTTGATATAATGAAGATGAATTTTTTGCCTATTATTTGTTGGTAGATCATTTGACAGAGATTTGAAACCCATTATGCACAACCGCAGATCATACAAAAGTATTGTGCAGAGTTTCAAACTTAATTGTATCTCTTGTAGTTTCGGAACTATCAGGAAGCATTACACAAATATACATACATACTGATGGACTGCACTACATATACCTTCCATTTTCTCTATGCAGGGGAATAATTAACCCAATCAAGCAGAGTGGAGAATTTTGTGACAAACATTTCACTATAATGACAAACAAAGAAAAAAATTCCAAGTGCCATCAAACTGGAAGTTGATTTCTTAAAGCAGGGAGAACTGTTTAAAATCAACAGTTCATTACAAAAAGCAAAGTACCAAATTTAGAATTCAGAAATCAGCCAAATCTGAGAATTCAGTGAAAAAAATTGGATGGAATGACTAATGGACAGACGGAATGATGGATGGATGGGCAGAGAAGCCCATCCAAATATATCACATTACTTGTCAAGTGGGGCTACAACAATTATTTCTACACAAATGATCAAGTAGTTTATACAGATGCATTTGATAATTATTACAAACCTTAGAAACAAAAATTCCACAGTGATGTTCTTGTCCTCCTCGAATATTAAATCCAAGCTTCAAAATTAAACAATGTCATTTATTATAATATAATGCATGATTGTGGATAACTACAAAAATATTTATTCAATAATAAAATTAAAGCCAAAAAAGTAAAACAATCAATTAGTGGTACAAACAGCTGAGCGTGTTAAAATTAAGAGACCAAAGAAAAGCTTAAACATGTCTTGGTCTATATATAAACATGTCAAACAGTTTCCAGTTTTTGATAAAGCATGTCTAAGGCTTCTTTTATGAGCTTTTAGCATATCTTATGCCTTTCTGGTGTGGTACTTTGGTTCATGTATAATAGTGTCATGTACAAATGTACATGTACATGTTGTATTTGCTGTCTGTAGTTTTATATAGGGTCTGCAAGTATCGTACAAATTTGGAACTTCCAGGTACATAATTTGTACCCGGAAGTTGCATTTTTTACAAAAACATATGACATTTCAAGCAAAAAAATTGAACGTCATAATATTGCAATGTCATATTTTGGAGGGAAACGTTTTCAAATTTCTATTTTATCGTGATTTCTCGGTGTCACATGACGAGACTTACAGACCCTATTCCCATTGTACAGATATGTCTGATGTTGCTATAAGGTTATTTTTGTGAAATAAATGCTTCCCGTTTTTTATCATTCATTACTCTTATTTTTTTTCATGTGTTATCATGCTTAGCAGAGGGATTTCTTTGCCATGATTCTTGAAAACTAATGTAACATGAACGCCAATCTCCTCAGGACTACCCTATCTGACTTGCTCAGTACTTAACTATCTCATAATTATATATGAAAGCTTTTTTGATTTTCTCAGGGATTCAACTAAAATATACAATGTAAACTGTTTCTTAGGTGTGCATATCTATAACACTAAACTGTTTTTTTAAAATCTTATGTCAACTCCTCCTCATTTATTATACATATGTATATGTGTGTGCATGTTTAATATCCTTTATGTTGGATTAAGTCTGCAATTTTTTAAATTTAATACTCTGACCTAAGGAAGACTACTCTTAGCAATGATAATGAGAAACATCACCCTGTACCAAGTTAGTAATATATGGTCAGAGTTGAGACAATTTCAATTTTAATATCAAAAGAGGCTACTGTTATGCTAATTTAAATTATCTCCCCTTTGCTCATATATAACTAAACTTGGTAAAGGGAGATAAATCGTCAAATGTTTCTAATTCCTAGTTTATTTTGTATGGCTGTTCTCAGCTGAGGTCTCAAGGTCAGTTTTCCTTGACTTTATGTAATTTATAATAAATAATTACGCGCATGTGCAAAATTCTATATGTTGGTTAAATCTGTAGTATTCTTTGTACTATGGATGTGGTCTTTCTTCTTTTTATGCATTTTGATTTGTTGATGAATCCTATGTTTGGATTTTAAATCAATAAAATTATTAAACTACATTTTATTATTGATGGGTTCCAATTTTCATGGATTTCATGGCTGACTGCAACCACAAAATTCAAAACCCCAAAAAATACCAAATGTCACATAACTTGCATTAGAAACACTCTCAATGATTTCTTGCAAATCACATAAATTGAAACCAACGAATAACAGTACTTTAACAGTATTATTACCTGCTCTGTTGCCTTTGATCTTTGTAGCTTCATAACTCTAGGAAGAAAATTTCTTATGTCACTACTGTAGTCAGGGTGGCTTTCTCTCTATAAAAATAGATTGTGTTTAAATTTGGAGTAATTATATTAATATCAATAAATTGATATGGAGTAAATGCATATGAGTCAGTCTCTACAAATACATGGTAAAACCAAGCCATAACACAGCATTTCATTGTTATTCTTTATCTTGAAGTCAAAATGAGGCCTTCAACAATGAGCTTTGCTCATACCTCATACATGTCATAGTACATTTGAGAGGGTCCCTAGCATTGGTCTGAGTGGAATTAATTACTAGATGTCATAAAATCATGAGATGTTGGCAACATTTTAGAAATAACAAAATTTATAAAATACAAAATGCAAAAATTTGTTTGCATGATAGTCACAACATGATATTCTCTCAAGAACACCACAACTGAAATAAAAATAGAGAGCATACATCTCTGGCAAAGGGCATTCTTGTTTCAGACTCCACAAACTATAGTCTAAAAATTATCAATGAAAGGATATGGTGTAAATGCAAAGTCTCTACAAAAAGACAAGCTCATCAAGTCATCACGAAGAAACCTTATAAAATTGTACAGATTTCATTTACAGAACATCATTTAATCAATGCAACAGGTAAGCCTTTTTTTGCAACTGTGCAATTTAAGGTGGTTCGGGTGTCTAAAACTGCGCATCCATCTTGCGCATCTGATGAAAATTTGAATTTACTATTGCAATGTTGTTAAAATGATTTTGAATAGTTTATTGATAATAAATTAAACGAAATTAGCAACAATTATGCTGCTAGGGGGGTAATGAAATAATTAAATAACAACCTTTAATTTTATAGATCTCCAAAATAAAGAAAATGAAATGGTCATGATGAAACCATATAAAAATAAAAGTGAGCAGAACACAACATAAATAGCAATTAAAAGGGGGTATAAATTTTCATCCATAATTGCACATGCCTTTATATCCAGTTTATTGAAGGCTTTTATTTGTTTCCTTTGCTATTTTCATAATATTTGCCTCATTGAGTACTAGCTTAATAACTTATACACGTTATAGTTATATTCATATTCAAATATCAATTTTTCAAACATCAATAATTTGCTTGAATTACAGCAGTTTTAATTAACCATGTACACTCAAACTTTGGAAACTTGACTTGAAAGTTACCAGCTACATGCTTGACTAAATCTGTGGTTAAAAATATGATAACATATTATTTTGTTCTATATTAGATCAAAAGTATTCATTCTAAATGCTTTTTGTTGTACAATTCTCTATCTAATCCCCTTTGTGATTTGAAAGTTCTATCAATATTTCATTTCAAGTCTCTTACATTGAAGTTTCACAAACATACAATAAAGGGCTACGCCAAGCACAGCATGATGCGACCACAGCATGTCGACCACTGAAATTTGAACAAGTGTAAACTAAAATGAATGTGGACACAATAAGGACCTTGACACATAAATTAACTGGACACAACTATTAATAATAAAAATTAGCCCTTTTAATCCCTTATTACTAGGATATTGTAAGAGCTAAAAAATTCTGTTGACTACCATCAAGAGAAATCCAAAGAAAAAACTCAGGTTGAAATCCAATGAAATAAATATTTCATATATTTTGAAATATTGCAATTTGGCCCCCCTTGACCCATTATAGCTTGGAAACCGCAGAGCAACACAAAATATACTGCCATATAACTGAAAGCTTACAATGAGAATAATCCAAAGATAAAAATCCCATTAAAAGCTAATGAAAAATAAAGATTTCACGCATTTAATTGCAATTTTGACCCCTTATAGCTCAGAAATGGTAAGAGCAACATCAAATCCTTTGACATACTGAAAGCTTACATTGAGAGGAATCCAAAGAAAACAAGATGTGTTTTGTGAAACACTTATGCCCTTGGGTAGAAGTAAAGAAGAAACATTTAGCAACTTTGAACAATGAATGTCCTTCTGACAAAATAATTTGTAGAAATAAATTCTGGTATCAACAGAAAAGTTTAATCACATCAAATGATGATTGCAATTGGATGCAAAGACAGAACCCGTACGAAAAAATCCACCTGGACTTTAGACTGATTCCAGGCGTATATTTTAGGCGGATTCTGCTTAAGACATCTTTAACTGGGAATATAAGCTCTTAAGTGGAATCCAGGCGGAATCAGGGCGGAATATGGGGGCGGAATATTTAAATTAGTCCGCCTAACTAAGGCGGATTTAAATTCCGCTAAAAAATTCCGCCTCTCTGAGGGAATTTAGATTTCTTAGACGGAATGAGACTAGGCGGAATCCTTAGGTGGAACTGAGCAGGAATTTCTATTGTTAGAATTTGAAAATCATTTTTTTTATTGCCACAAATATATAAACTCTACATACATGTATGGCAATACATTACAGTTAAATATAACCTGTAAATTGGATCATTTTTACCTTTTTACAACTGTTATGATTACTATTTTTGATGTATAATGGAGTTTCAGAAGTCATATAAGCCAATGAAAAAAAGTTTTTTGAACATTTAATTTTATCATACACTGATGACTAATTATTATTTGAAAACAAAGTATCATCAGATTCAGATCAAGAGCATTTGGAAGTTGAACTACCTATTGTTAAAATTTCATTGAAATTCTATAATGAAATTTAACCAATATTGAGCTGTACATGAAAGTATAGAGTCTTATTATCTCCCCTGGATTTTGAATGAAAAAAAAATCAAAAGACAATGCAAAATAAAATATATATGTATCTTGACCATTAAACATGGTGTCCTAAAAGACAATTTTCAACTCATTCAATGTTAAATTCAAAAGTAAAACTACCATTAGTAAACAAGTAAAACACCAACCCCCTTTTATTATTCATATTTCAATTCAATAACTACAGCAATCTTAAAACCATATATAAAATAACTTAATTACAAACAAATTTAATGAATCATTTTGTAGAAAGGCAAATTATTTCATGTTTCATGATAATACATGTATAACTTTGGCACTAGGACCCCCCTTTTTCTGAGAAATGGTTATGCATCAAAAATCAAAGTGTTTGGTGATGAAATAATATAACATTCTTAAACATTGTGAACATAATCATTTACCTTCTAAAGAATAATTACATTTTCCATTAATTGTTCCCAGAATTCTCACAACATTGTTTTTCCTCTCCCCCATGTTTGCAAAATGATTTCCTTGGCTCCATTTTTTTGAAATTCTGCACATGTGCAAAGACTACTTTCCTTTTCATCAGTTTCATAACTTCTATTATTTTTAGCAGGAATTTCAAAAATAATCCGTCTAAGGTTTAGATGGATTTTTTTGTGATTTCAATGTACACCCAAGTTCCACCTAAAGCTAACAATTTTTAAAAGGTTTCCGCCTGAATCCCTCTAAGGGTTAGACGTAATTTAGATGGATTTTTTTGGAGATTTCCATTTACGCCTAAAGTCTGTCTAACTTTCACAATTTTTAAGCGGATTCCGCCTGGATTCCTGCTAAAATCATGGCGGAATCCATGTAAAATTTTCGTACGGGAAGTCACCCAAATGAACCCTTCCAATCATTATCCAAGCATTATTAAGAAAACAATTTTCACCCCCCCCCTTTTTTTGGAACATTTATAGCCAACTCATTGTGTTCTGTTTATCAGTGTTATCAGTACTTTGATTACACCAGGGATCATCAATACTGGTTCCCCAAAAGTGGAGGAATACACAGAAGAGAAGAAATGAAATAATAGATATTTTTAGTAACATCCCTCATCCTTAATATATAAATACAATACATGTGAAACGAAAGTGAACAAATGAAGAAAATATGCTGAATGATTTAAAAAATCTTTTTTACAAAAAAAATTCTATAGATATAAAGAAATGAGTTTAATTTCTATATACATGTACATATAAAATAAAACAAAATACAATTTCATTTTTTGGTGAAATTCTACCACAGTCACATGCCAAGGTCAAGGTCACAAGGTCAAATATTCTGGTACCAACTGAAAGGTCTCATCACAAGGAATACATATGCAAAGTATGAAAGAACTATCACTTACCATTCAAAAGATATGCTCAATGTTAAAGTTTTTATGCAGTTGTTCACAAGCCAAGGTCAAGGTCACAAGGTCAACTATTCTGGTATCAATTTAAAGGTCTTGCCACAAGGAATGCACATGCAAAATATGAAAGCCATATCACTTACCATTCAAAAGATATACCCAATGTTAAAGTTTATAATTTTTTTCCAAAAGTCCATCACATGTCAAGGTCAATAGGTCCAAAATATTGGTATCGTTTGAAAGGTCTTGCCACAAGGAATACACATGCAAAATATGACAGCCCTATCATTTACCATTCAAAAGATATACCCAATCTTAAAGTTTTTTGTGAACAAACAGACAGACAGACCAAAAACTATATGCCCCCCGAAACTTCGTTTCACAGGGGCATATAAATCCCTTCAAAATCTGATTTAAATAAAGATTTTACATATTTCTAAAAATTGCAATTTTGGCCCCTTTGACCTCTAACAGCTTGGAAACGGTAAGAGTTACGCCAAATCCGTTGATATAACATTGAAAGCCTACAATGAGAGGAATCTAAAGAAAAAATCCCATTGAAATCAGATGAAAAATAAAAATTTCAGGTAATCTGCATGTTTGCAATTTTTGCCCAGTTGGGCCCCTAATAGCTTGGAAAAGAAACATGTTATCAAAAATCTAATGGTGCAGTGCTATGTTAATTTTTCATAAGGAATCCACTGCAAATAAACAGCTGCGCCAAGAGCGCATGATACGCCCGTCCCCACTTTAAAGCAAACTGATTAAATGATTCTTGAAATTAAAAACTCCATATGAACAAACATAACAAGGGACTTCTGATATGTATCAATTATTTCATCTTATGTTAAACAGTCAAAAATGTATATTGGTTTAGGGGTAGTAATGTCTTAAAATAAAAGAATATTATTAATGTGTAGACAGAAATTGCAATTTCATACTTTTTTGAAATAATCAAAGTCCCATAACTCTGGAA
>MJUU01042397.1:110327-134513 GCA_002080025.1 Modiolus philippinarum
ATTTGTGACATTTTCGGACAATCGGACCTTCGGACTACCGGACCTTCGGACTATCGGACCTTCAGAATACCGGACCTTCGGACTATAGGGCCATATCGGACCTTTGGACTATCGGACCTTCGGACTACTGGACCTTCGAACTATCGGACCTTCAGAATACCGGACCTTCGGACTATAGGGCCATAGATAAGCAATAAACTTTCAGGATTTTATTCCGGTTCCAACTTTCGTAAATTTCCTGAAAATGTCCAAGACTTAACAATTTTTGAAATTGTTGCATACATCAAATATTTTAGCAATTTTTCATACCAGACATAATTCTGAAACTTTAGAATAAAAAATATGGTTCCAAGTTTGGTTAATTTCCTGCAACTCTCAAAGACAAGCAGTATTGGAGAATTCTTGTAAGCAACCATGCTTTTTGATTGAATTTTAGTGAAAAAAAATTTCAGTGCTTAGATTTCAAAAAATTTTGATTCCAATTTTGGTAAATTTCCTGATACTCTCAAACTGAGTTAATGACAAGCAATTTTTTGAAATTCTTGTTAGCAACCATGCTTTTTGGAACGATTGGGACTTGTTTCCATTTCACTACCGACCAAACCCGTATGACCGGAAGTTTCATGCCTACTCGCTACCTTTTATATTGCATACGCTGGAATATAGTTCACAATTCATTTCCGGTTTTTCGCGGAGTAATTTATTTGTTGACACATCAACAGGTTGATATCAATCGCATACCACTGGACAGGAATATTGGTATAATTTAATTACCGTAATTGATTTGAAAGTGATAGCTATCTCAGTTATAAAGATTGTTAAAACTGAATATGTGTGACAGTCTGTTATTGATTTTATAAGCAAGTGGTAAATTATCTTTCAACTAGAAAACACGAGGGGACTTTATAAACATAAGTAGATGATATAAATCGGAGAATGGTTTTTATGAAATAAAAACGATACGCTAGGCTATGGAATAGCCTTGGATAGAAAATTGCGTGTTTGATTGAAAAGGGTGTGGTGGCTCATGATGTATTTGTATACTCAAATCAATACTTGAAGTAAGCCTTTCTCGGTACTTCTTTGTAAATTCTTCTATTGGTTTGCGCATATGACAAAAGAGGTGAAGAATACCCTATATAGTCACTAAATCAAAAGAAATGAAAGTAATATTTCTCCAATAACTGAATACCATATATCTTCTTCAAACTGAGTGAAAAATCATCAATAATATCATCATGATAATGAAATAAAGCCTATTGATGCAAATGTAAAACACGAGGGGACTTTATAAACATAAAGTGACTTTATAAACATAAGTAGGTGATATAAATCGATTCAGTCACTGATTAGATCAAACTTCTCATTTTGCGACCTTTTAAAGCGGTGTTTTTTATAGTATTTGTACATATTACTGATTATTGCACAATACCTTATCTTTATTTTTAACTTCTGGTTTTAAATTTATACATTAGCGTTCTTATTCTTTTTATCATATCTATATTTATAAATCTGGCTAAGCGATTTTTAACTTCTGGTTTTAAATTTAAACATTACTGTTCTTATTCTATTTATCATATCTAGCTAAGCGATATTGCAATACCAATCCCATCATCCTCTACCGTGAAACCTGTTCCCAGTACCACATATGGTAAATGTTTATAATACGTTTCAACTTCCACAAGGAAACAGAAAAATTAAACCCCGCCCCGTTTTATCAGGACGAAACTGGACCGCCATTTTGATTTTCGATAATATGAAATTCCTATTGGTCAATAGTCTTCTGGGCATGCGTTCTCCTCACTACGCAAGCGTACTCCTCCCTTTCCCCCAAGAACTATCTATATAGCTTGGCTATTCCATAGCCTAGCTAATTAGTTTGCATGGTTGATTGGTTCCTTTCGACACGTGTTGGCAGACAAGCAGAATAAATTACCTCTTAATTCATATACACTTCAATTATTAAACATCACAAATGCAGTGATTAAATCTGGGAGAATGATTTTGACTACTTTAATTATACAAAGCAATGGAAAGCAATGTGTATTTTGTGTATTTTCAATCAGCTGTTTACTTCCATTTGCTTAGTCTATAAATAGATTATGGATTGGGGTATCAATAAGGGTCATATATGTGTAAAAGATCACTTGTGCAGTTAGTGATTTTAAGATTGTAATAAAGATTGAAAAATAAAAACAGTTTCCTTATCAAAAGCAATTACCCACTGACTTAAAACTTATCCCCAACTTAACTAATTTCTTTTTTTCCTTTTTGGATTTTTTGTTTGTTTGATTAATTTGACTGATTTTAAAAAAAAAATAGAAAGTTTAAGACAATTTTCCTATCACAAGCACTACTTGCTGATTTAAACTTAGCTCTTCTAATAAAAGACTTAGTCTTTTTAAGTTTCTTTTGTTTAATTTTTGTCTCGCCCGCGACGAAAAGTCGCGGAGGCGAGACTTAGGGATAGCGTTTCCGGCGACGGTGGCGGAGGCGGCGGCGTCAACAATTTGCAAACTATTGTGAATTAACAAGCTTATGTTAGTTGCAGGTCCACAGTATTTGATGTGCAGTTGCATCCATATGGGTACAACTCAAATCCCTACTTAGTTTATTGCCCTGGCCCCTTAGTTATGCATGAACGATCACTTTCAGTTTTTAGCAAGCGGTTTGTACAGCCTATAGCAGTAGTTCTAGGCACTTGATATTTGACATGCAGTTGCGTCTTGGGGAGTACATACCGATTCCACGCCCAGATGGTGGCCCTGTCCCCTTAGTCACGCGTGAACGATCACTTAAAGTTTTTAGCAAGCAGTTTGTACAGCCTATACCAGTTGTCCTAGGCACTTGATATTTGACATGCAGTTGCGTCTTGGGGAGTACATACCGATTCCACGCCCAGATGGTGGCCCTGGCCCCTTAGTCACGCATGAACGATCACTTTAAGTTTTTAGCAAGCAGTTTGTACAGCCTCTACCAGTAGTCCTAGGCACTTGATATTTGACATTACAGTCTATACCAGTAGTCCTAGGCACTTGATATTTGACATTACAGCCTATACCAGTAGTCCTAGGCACTTGATGTTTGACATTACAGCCTATACCAGTAGTCCTAGGCACTTGATATTTGACATGCAGTTGCGTCTTTGGGAGAACACACCGATTCCACGCCCAGATTGTGGCCCTGGCCCCTTAGACACGCATGAACGATCACTTTAAGTTTTTAGCAAGCAGTTTGTACAGCCTATACCAGTAGTCCTAGGCACTTGATATTTGACATGCAGTTGCGTCTTGGGGAGTACATACCGATTTTATGCCCAGATGGTGGCCCTGGCCCCTTAGTCACGCATGAATGATCCCTTTAAGTTTTTAGCAAGCAGTTTGTACAGCCTATACCAGTAGTCCTAGGCACTTGATATTTGACACGCAGTTGCGTCTTGGGGAGTACATACCGTTTCCACGCCCAGATGGTGGCCCTGGCCCCTTAGTCACGCATGAACGATCACTTTAAGTTTTAAGCAAGCAGTTTGTACAGCCTATGCCAGTAGTCCTAGGCACTTGATATTTGCCATGAACTGGCGTTTTGAGGAGTACATACCGATTCCACGCCCAGATGGTGGCCCTGCCCCCTTAGTCACACATGAACAATCACTTTAAGTTTGTAGCAAGCAGTTTGTACAGCCTTTACCAGTAGTGCTAGGCACTTGATATTTGACATGCAGATGCGGCATGGGGAGTACATGCCGATTTCATGCCCAGATGGTGGCCCTGGCCCCTCAGTCATGCATCATTCAACACAGATAAAGAATTAGATTTGAATTCTATGACTGCTGCAGAAAATCAATGTGCAAATGTAAGCGATGCCAGGGGCGGGCGAGACATATCCTGTGTCCACAGGTTGTTTGTTTGTTTGTTTTTGTTTTTTTTTTCTTCTTTTTTTAAACATCCCAAAAGTTGCTGAAAGATAGGTCATTGCTTTATTGAAAAATTTCAAGACAGTGGAACCTGTCCAATCTTGCAGATGACGACATGTATTTTGAATGCCTTGCAAATCCAAATTATTGGTTTACTCTTGGAGACAGCTTTCTTTGTCTACGTATTCAGACATCCGTTGAAATGCAACATATTCTGTGGTTCTTCAATGGATGGGATAAATGTTTGATCTTTGTAGATGCAGTTTTTATGGGTGAAAGGCCAGAGTGGTATTTTCTCACAAATAACAATAACTATATATATATATATATTCTTATGTTCCAACACTATATATATAGCCAGTTGCGATATTGGTGGTATTTTATATTGTTTGATAAAACAACTGCAGTAGAAAACCGAAGGAACAAAGGAGTGGTATTTACAAAAATCGAAGTCCAAAGACATGGCAAATATGAGAACACAGAAAACAATGATGTTAGACAGCTACAAAACACATAAATAAAAAACAATTTGAACTCCCATGAAACCTAGAGTGGCATCAGGTGCTCCGAAAGGGTAAGCATATTTATTACTAACAACAAAAGTAATGAAAAGACTTTAATAAAAATTAACAGTACAACCATATTTCAATATTTTGTTTAATTCGCCGAATATGGAATACTCCATTTCTTTTGTCTTTTTATGAGCTACTTTTGTCTTGATTTTGGATTTTATTTTTAAATCATTGCAACCTAGGAGCTGTGGGCACAGTATTCCCAAGTTGGTACTCAATTATGTATCTTTTAAATTATGAGTGTCATAGTCTGACGCAAGATGGCAAGTAGCTTATTAGCATTGCTCGCCTAATAATCTTCTACATCTGAATTATTGAACACATAATATATTTCATAAATTGTTTCCTGTAGTAGAGATAAGTCGTAGGTAGATCAAATATTTCTAGATTCAACTATCATCATGGACTCCGGTAAAATAAAAACTAAACTAAAATATATGATAAACAGGATGATTTTGATTTCACTATTACTAATTTCCCTTTCATTGACGGCGACATTCCTCTAGCTCCATCCTATTCTCAAATTGTACAATTCGCACGAGTTTGTTCTACTCTTTTCGATTTTAATGAACGTAACCTTACAATCACGGCCAAACTTTTACAACAGGGTTACAGATTTCATAAGTTGTTGAATACATTTAAGAAGTTTTATAATAGATATAAACATTTGATTTCTAAATATGGCGTTACTCGTAAACAGCTTATTACTAAGGACATTTCTAATCCTCGTTTTTACGGAAAATGCTTGGTTCCGATCCGATAAAAAACATGGCCGCCAGCGCAGAACTTGGGTTTTACATTGAACCCTTTGGGAAAAATCACATTTTCATCTTTTCCTCTGAAACCGCTGAAGCAAATTCAACCAAAATTTACAGGGATAATGTACTAAAGGTTCTTAACAAAGGTTGCTCATTTTGTTCCGATCCAATTAAAAGCCGTGATGGCCACCAGCACGCGGAACATAGTTAAACATTGGACCCTATGGGAAAATCACATTTTCATCTTCTTCTCTGAAACTACTGAAGCAAAATTTTGCAGGAATAATGTACTAAAGGTCCTTAACAAAGATTGCTCATTTCGTTCAGATCTGAAAAAAAAAACATGGCCGCCAGCACAGATCATAGTTAAACATTGGACCCTATAGGAAAAATCACATTTTCACTTTCTCCTCTGAAACCACTGAAGCAAATTCAACGAAACTTTAGAGGAATGACATACTAAAAGACCTTAACAAAGATTGGTCATTTTGTTTTGATCCGACAAAAAACATGGCCGCCAGCGTGGACTTTAGGTTTAACATTGGACACAATCGGAAAAAATAACATTTTCATCATCTCCTCTGAAATAGCTGAAGCAAAGTAAACCAAACTTAACACGAATGATGTACAAAAGGTCCTTTACGAAGATTGCCAATTTTGTTCAGATCAGACAAAAAAAAAATGGCCGACAGCGTGGAGCTTGGGTTTAACATATAGGACCCTATGGGAAAAATTACATTTTCATCATCTCCTCTGAAACTGCGGAAGCAAATTTAACCAAAATTTACAGGAATGATATATGGAAGGTGCTTCACAAAAATTGCGCATTTCGATTCGTTTGACAAAAAAACACGATGGCCAACGCGGAACATAGTTTACATTGGAGCCTATCTTTTCTGAAACTATTCAAGCAAATTTTTATCTAGAATGTAGGAATTGTGTAAAGAAGGTCTTTTGCAAAGACAACTCATTTCAATAGAATCAGTCAAAACACGGGTGCCAATAGAGAACAAAGCTAAACATAAGACCCCCATTGGTAAAAAACTTTATTTTTGGTCATGCATAGCATACAAGCATTTTGTCAGGTGAGCAATACAGGCTCAGTCTCTGAGCCTCTAGTATATTTTGTCCTATATTTCAAAAACAGTTCGAGATGAGGTTAAGTTTATATTTAAAAAAGATGTTCATATCAAGATCTACCTTCATCGAAATTTTGAAGAAAATCCAAGTACCCATAATAGGAATTATTGCCCTTTATTGGTCAAATTTTTCGTGATTGTGTAAAACATGGATGTAGCGTTGCTCAACATATAACAATAAATTCCACTGAAACCGGAGCTAGAGACCGTCTTGTAACTTGCTTTGAGGTAACAGTAAAGCTCATTGTTGATGCTGAAGGCATTATAGTGACTTTAAGATGAATAACAAAATTAAAAATGTCGTTCCATTGCTTGGTTTTACAATGTATTTGTAAAGTTTCGGTCTCATATGCATTTACTTGACATCTATTCATTGTATATTTAAGGGGTAAATAGGAAACTCATTGTCCTTCTGTACACAATTCTTACAGTGAAACTCCTCTTAAACCACACAAAGGATTTTGATTGAACTTTAAACAAAGGAAGGACATGGAGATGTGCATGAACTAATATAACTGTCCGAAACAACTGTGAGGGGAGATAATTTGACCGACTTTGAATTATACCCTGCTCTCTCCGCCCGACTTTGAATTATGCCCTGCTCTCTCCGCCCGGAATATCTTTGTCAAGGATTTCTCAGCTTTAGTACAATGTATGTAGTGATGATTTTGTATGATGAGTTTTACCGGGTTTCCCCTTTTCAAGTGTGTCACTCACCTACTTCCTTTTTGACAATAACTTTGATTTTCCTATCGTAGCCATATACATCTTTGTTGATTTTTTTTGTCAAGGATTTCTCATCTTGTGTTTGTACTAATGATTTGTTATCTGGTCTGAATCTTGGAATCTTTGGTTTGATGAGTTATACTTTGTCTCCCCTTTTCAAGTCCGTAACTCCTCTAGTTCCTTTGATTTTTAGCTGACCCATACGGTCAGTTTGAGCTATTGCCATCACTAGTTGTCCGTCCGTTAAACTTTACATTTTCATCTTCTCCTCTGAAACCACAGAAGCAAATTCAACCAAACTTTACAGGAATGATGTATGGGTCGATCTGATGTTTGCAAATTTCCCTTGTTTTTTTTTATTAAGAGAAAGTACTTTGTGTATCTAGCAGAATCACAAATTAAAGATCCGGCTTCATTGTGTGTGGCTATTAATGAATACAACAATCCTGGTATATGATGCTTTTAATAACTATACGTATGTCAAGAAGTCATGGGTACCGGGTTGTTATATATTAAATGTTTCAAATACAGGATATGTTAAGAAAATTAAGGAAATGACTTCTATAATATATATTTTATTGCGGACATGAAATTTTCTAATGAACCTTTTCATTCGGATAAAATGTGTGCTTTTTTTAATTACTCTCAATGAATCGATTTTAGGGAAAAATAAGGAATACAAAATAGCAGCAAAACGTACGAAATATGTCTATGCAATAAAACATACTGACCTCATAAAGTTAACGCTATGTCCCTTACCGAAACACATAAACGTTTCATTGTTGGCAAGTAAAAGTAGTTTTAATGAACATTTGAAGAAACAATTAAAAATCATTTTAATAAATTATAACAGTTATAAAAAACGACAATTCAGCTCAATGTTTATTTTTGTTCGGCCTGAAGACAACGGTTAAAAAGTTCGCCTCGTTATGACAGAAAAGTGAATACTACGTTAAATCAGTTATGTGACGGATGGTGTTAACACAGCAGGTCATGCTTACCTTTCCGGAACACCAAATGTCACTCTCAGTTTAATGGCAGTTCAAGCTGTGAGTGCTTCTATTTTGAGTGTTGTATTTTTACATACGCGCTTTGTAGGTGTCAATCGTCATTGTTTTCTGTTTTGTCGTTTTTGCCATATCTTTGAATTTCGAGTTTTATAAATACTACTTTTTTGTTCTGTCGTTCTTTGAAATACCACGACAGTTATATAAAAAGAAACCCCTATCTGAAGTCGGAGAAAATTATGTAAAACCTACATGTTGCTTCAGAATACCGTATATATAATGTGAAAACACCGAATGTGATCCTTTCGGTCCTTTTGGGTAAAAAATGAAGCTGCAATTTCCGAAACCAATCGGCTCTTACGTTCTATCATGCCAAGGAACACTGTGATAAAATTTGCAGGATTGGTTAACAGAAACTTAAGTTATAGACAATATTTATTTCTATTTTGGTTCATGGAAATTGTCAGATATTATTGGATAATGCTGTACTTCTAAAGGGCAAGTATAATCAGCCCTGGTAAGGGGTTATGATTAAGTTCAAGTTTGTTTCACATTGGCCAAGCAAATTCAGAGTACTTAGAAAATTTTTCCAATTGTTGACGGGCGGAGGACACATGCCTAGTGATAGGAAAAGCCCATACGTGGCCTATTAGCCAATTGCGTTAAACTACATATGCACTTATTGTCAGAATATCACTGTTATACAGCATAAAACACATGTACATTTTGTTAAATTCAATTTAATTATAAAAAATATTTTTCTCGTCAGAAATTTACCACGATCTGAATGCAATACAAATAGAAGGGTCATAATATTATAAAATATTTCGACTTAAAAAAACTACCTGGAAAAAAATCACAACTAGAATTTTACAAATTATTATATATTTTAATTGTATTTTAAAAGATGTGCCGGACACTACTGTTGCGATTAATACTACCGGATTAATAACTGAGAAACAGGACATTAAAAAAATCGTATTGAAAATCTCATTTGACAAGAAAACCAGATTGGTGTGGATGCTTTGTGATGTGAGTACCTTATTGTATTTGTTCTGTGCAGAGATAGACCTGTCGTTTATATACAATAATTTTTATGACAAGTCTATGAATGAAGTAAGGATAAAAGAAAAATATACATATACAAAAAAAATTATTTTCTGAAATGCAAAATAACAAATTAATGAAAAATAAAATAAAATAGAAATTAATAAGCAATAAAAAAATACATATAAAGTAAGTGAAAACCGAACCGTCAATCTAAAAGCGAACAATCCAAGGACAATGACAACACCAGAAACGAAAAAAAAGGGGGGGGGGAACACAGGCACAACATGGGTACGGCACAAAAAAGAAAAATGAAGACACACACACACAAGGATGAACAACACGGACCCAATAAAAACCCATGGGTGAGATCAGGTGCACCGGTAGAGTTAGCATCAGAGTTAAATCAGACAAAAATAATGAAATTTAAAAAAAAGCTAAAACAAAAACAAAAAACAAAAAACAAAAAAAAAGAATTCGAGCAAAGATGTATGGATAGTGCAGTCTCCAAGTTTTTCATTGTTTATGATGCATATCTGTCGGAAATTTCAGTTGGATTTTTAGGAGCAGATTGAAAGGTATAACAGTGACTTTCGTCGCCTCAAGTTCAAAATTCAAGTCAGGTGAAGAAAACTAAAAAAAAAATCAGTTTCGAATATCTTCTGGGAATATGTCTCCCTTTGGACACTTGTGGTGATTATTTAGTTTATATGCAACTTGAGGACTATTATTGTAAATTATGATTTTTTTTTAAATGAATTATGCTTTAGCTTCATGCTCTGCTTAAGTTATTTGTTAAGCATGAGAAGACTTCATGAGTGTGTCTTTAATTTTGTCCGATCATGTAAAAAGTCTTTAACTGTGGCATGCTTGATCCACAGGGACCAGCTCTCTGCCTTACAATATATATATATATTTTAACTATCATAGGACTTGCTTCTGATGTTATGCACCCCGAGTAGAAACTGGACCAATCCTACTTTTTCCCTAAGGAAATTTCGGATCAGGGTCATTCCCCCCCGAAAAAAAAACTGGAATACGTGTACATATTGCAGATTTTCCGCCATGCTAACATTTCCCCTTAAATTAGGATATGAACAATTAGTTAGAATAGTATCTACAGCATTTATCTCATAAATTGTTTATTGCATGATTTTTTTAATCCAAAGAATTCCACCGTTTTTGTAAAGTAAGTGAGAACGGAACCGTCAGTCTAAAACGAAAGGTCCAAGAACAATGGCAACGTCGGAAAAACAAAGAAACAAAGACATCACACGAGCACGGCACAGAAAAGAAAAATGAAGACACGCATATTTACAAAAATGAACAACACAGACCCAAATAAAAAACAATGGGTGAGATCAGGTGCACCGGTAGACTAAGCATCTCCTGCTTCTTATAAGACACCCGCCGTGTTTTGCATATCAACTCCGGTATAACAGTCAAATCCGGTAGAGGAAAAACAAACTTAAGTGGCAAAGAGAAAGATCTGTTGTCATCTGGGAAACAGATATCACATAGCGGTCCACAAGATCGTGTTGTCGACCGTAAAACTTCTGTAGTGATGACCTCAAGTTATGGGCAACAGATGTAATTTACTCAACTAAAAGGTATAATATGGTTTCATATATAATAATGCCGAGTTAATATATTTCAATTTGTTGATTTCGAAATGTTTTGATTGGATCTGCACTAAAGAGACATTAGTTGTCAAATGGCCACATACAGAAACTAAATTCGGAGTAACTTCAATATTTTTAGCTAAATGTTAATATTACACCAATAGGGGCATAGCATATTGAAGTACATAGAATTAACCACGCTAACCGCGTGTATATGCGATGATAATAAAAGGGCTACGATTGCCAACATTCAGGGTTAAATTTGTTTGTCCTGGTTTAAGAGCCATAAAGACAGATTTTGTGGTTGGGTGTAGAATACCGAAGTGGCCTCTTTTCTGGGTACTGATATGATACCTTTACTATATTCAGGCATTGTGTTGTAGCGGACAAAAAAGAAGATCATTAAAACGTAGCAAATACTATCGAGGCTTATGATATATGAGAGGGGAAGTTGACGGGGAAAACTTGAACGTGTTTTTTTTTCCCGGAGGAAATTAGGACAGATCCAGAATTCTTCCCAGATCGACCAGTATGAGGGAAACAGAGACTCACATGTGAGTCTGTATCATCGCGCTCACCTGGTGGCTTCTGATTAATCTGAAGCCATTCATCTGGTAGATAACTTTCATGTTAAATAGCCTATTTGGTATTTGAAACGGTTTTGAAGAAGTAACACCTCAATTTAAGGATAACCTTCATCTTATATACCCGAATGAACTCGAAATTAAAGAGACCACTGATACACCATCATCAGCATCATACCTGGACCTATACCTCTACATTGACAACTCTGGACGTCTGAAAACAAAACTTTACGACAAGCTTTTGCTATTCAAACTTACCCTCTATCTTAAATTGTTTTTGAAATATGAGACAAATATATTAAAATTACGAAAATTTGACAAATAAAGGACACTAACTCCTACATGGTAACTGAGATTGTATTCAAAATTTCCAGGCGGGTAGATCTTCTTATGCTGAACATTCTTGCAAATTAAAGTTGACTTCTTTCCGTTAAAATTTTTCTGATACAAATAAAACATATGACAATTTTGAAAAATCTACGGAAAAGGACAATATCTCAAAGACGGGTTTTTTTTCAAAAATTGTTTAGGGCATATAGTTTGTATCATGCTGATCATTTTTACACTTATATCAGATTTTTGATATCCTTAATAGTTTTTGAATTATTTGCAAAAAAGGAGTTTATCCCTCTATGTTTTATTACTAGTAACAGCGGCCATATTGTTTAGTCTTCGGACTAATCAAGCACAATTTTGAAACTGCATACCCTTGTAATGATTTAGGCCAAGTTTAGTTACAATTGGCCATGCAGTTTCAGAGGAGAATATTTTTAAAATTGTCGACTGGCAGACAACGGACAACGGCCGCAAAGTGTTGACAAAAGCTGAAAATGGCTATATGACACCGGCATTAGAAACAAATATCTGTTCAATATCAAATCTAAATGTTGAATGAAAAAACGATTTCTGCCGAGATTCATATTTGATAGTAAAGAATATATTTTTTCTAAGGCCAGGAGCAAATGCCTGAGCTTGATCAGGTTTATTCGATAAACTCGTCTGTTCGTTCGATCATCTCATGTTAATGATTGGCAGCGGCCGTTAATGACACTATAATACGCTACAATTTCCTGGCAAACGTTCGAAAGTTTTTCATTGTAGAATTTTGTAGAAATTCAATTGTTAGACGCATTCAAAATGTCAAAAATAAATTGCACAGGAAACCGAATATCCATATCTTTTCTGCTCAGAGACGTGTCTCATCGTATTTCATCGTATTTCAACATTTGAAATACTTTTAATTAGCGTTTTTTATCCTGCAAAACACATGCACAACAGCCTTCTAATATATATATCAAACGTCTGCATGGCCCCGTGGATGAAGACTGCATTTTGACGATCCTTCGTCAAATTGGTTTTATTTCACCATCACAGGATCATTATTAAAGGTAGACACCGATAACTAGGGACCCAAGAAATCGGGTTCAGCGGGATACAAAGGATAAAATCGAATTAAGTGAGAACGCAGCATTTATTATTATTTTTTTTTTTTTTTGACGAGTTAACGAGCTTCAAGGATATATTTACTTTGAGCCAAGCGTGCAATAGTAATTACTTAAATAACATTCATCTGGGAGCTAGGTAACAGTAGGTTGAAAACATTGTTAATGTCGCTTTAGCCTCGGTTGCTATAACAATCTGCTTTGTTACATGTACCCTCCCATCTATATGTTATTTATTTTATTATACAATATATCTTTTTTTAATTTCAATCAGTATTGAAAATCATGGAATCATGAACCATATTAAGCTCTGTTTACTTGTGGATGAACAATGTTACCCACTGTTCAATGTAGATAGTTTCATTGTTAATGCTTCGGGGATTCCATTTTTTAGACTCAGCTGGCACATATACTTCTCTTTACCAATGAGAAGACAGGAAAACATAGTTAACAATAATATTTCGTCAACCAACCTATTATCCAAGTTATGATGACATTAAATGAAAACATTTATATATATACAATTCATATTCCAGCATCAACGATGGTGAGGTTTCGCTCAATAGCGCTGTTGTTGTACTTCTATATTAATCTAACGTGTAAGTTTTTAAGTATTATTAAAAACGGACAAAAATTAACCAAAACATCACGACAAACCAAAAACAATACAGGCAAAAAACAAAACGAACTGTAAAACACATACAAAAAACGAAAATCGAATAAAACGACAAAGTTAAAAGTCAAGATAATGAACCCCACCGCAATTTATTGCGCCTGTCCCAAGTCAGGAATATGTTGGTGACTGGCTTGTCCGTGTCTTCTTATGAAATTTTAGTTTCTTGATATTTGGGTTATTGGATGTGGTTTGTTTCCATTGATTTATTCACTTTTTACCCTTTTTGGGGCCATTTAGGGCTTGCTATATGGTGTGAGGTTCCTCACTGTGTTGAAGACCGTACGGTGACCCCTAGATGCTTTGTTTTGGGTCGTTTTAACCTGGATATGGGATGTTGTCTCCTTGACATTTACCCCATTTCTTTTCTTTTTCATATATGTCGGGTATTTAAACTCACAAATCAAAAAGTCAAAGTGAAAAATTCATCGAGAATAAAAAAAGGATAAGAGGAAACACCAACAATGGCTGAAAATTACAATAACATGCGACAATCCGCCAAAGGAACCACACAGGAAAAACACAAATAAGACAGAAGACAAACGTAAACAACGGGACAGACGGACTTGGTACCTTAACTAGCAAAAGCCAGCGGAAGGATTAAACCGGTTCATGGGTGCCCAAACCTCCCTCTCCCTTTTATCTGTCCCGTTTCCTTATAGTTGAATGAAACCCAATACAGGTAGACTACTACTCAACAACCACAAAGGAGAGAAAATGACAATACGTAATTTTTGAAAGATTGGTCAAGGGGTGCTTGCCGCTACACTGGGGCTAGCTTAAGGAACCTAGTCTGCTGGTAAAACAATGTCGCACTGCGCAAGAAAAATCACTCAAAACTTCCCGAAAGGTTTGGTCAAGAATCATCATATATTTCGTTAGACATCGGCAGTATCAGTGAGAGGCTAGTATGTGTGTAAAATTTTAAGATCACTAGATATCGAAGCGTATTTAACGAATTAAAGCAGAGTATCTTGTCGATATCCCTATTACGTAAAGAATGGAAGTTACGTCCCAGCCTGTCTGGATCTTAAATCAGTTTCTTGCAATTGCATTTTTTAACAACATTATCGTAGAAATACCCTTAGAATAAGCTGTTTGCGAAAAACTCCATATTTAGATATCAAATTTTCATATCTTTTATAAAACTTCTTCAAGGTATTCAACAAATTTTGAAAACTCTAACCCTGTTGTAAGAGTCAATAATCATTGAACATATTGTATACATTGAAAACATTGGAAGAATCAAGAAACATTGAAAATAATAATAATAATAATAATAAATAAAAAAAGTAAACAAAAAAATATATAAAAACACCACAAGAAAGACAACAAATGCAGACAAAATAACAAAAATGCCACAGACAGTGAGAAACCTACAAAAAATGATTGTGAAATCGCATTAGCGGATCCGGGGGTGGACCCCCTCTTTCCCTTTCTGGAAAATATTTTGTGCAGATTTAAGGTAAAAATTGACAAAATTGGTTTAGAAATAAACTTTAACTGGAACTCCACCCTTCTTTTCTGGAAGCAAATCGATACCTTCTTTTAGAGGGCTCGATCCGCCGGTGAATAGAAACTTTGTGCCTAAAATAAGTTGTGTGTTTTGGGTTACGTGGCTTTTAAAGTCAAGAACGGTAGGTAGAATTTTTTTTTGTTTTAAATTTTTTACATTGTAGTATGGGGGAACATTTCAGACTTTAACAGTGCTTGTTGTAAAATAGGCAAACAAATTAAGGTAGACAAAAATTTTTAGTTAAGGTCGGGTTAACCTAAACACACGACATTTTTTGGCCTAATGTGTAAAATCCTGTTGACGATAGAATGACACAAGCGATGGGGCAGAACATTGGTGTATACTTTTTGATAGAACAATTTCCAATTTTAATATACAAATAAACCTCAAATTGTGCGGATCGATTTCTCAAAACTTTGGAACTGGTTCTTGTGATATTTAGATCTTGTTCATTTGTCATAAGTTGACAGGGAAAATTAGCTGTATGGTATTACCTGATACGTTGAAATAAATCGGACACGCTATTAACATCAGAGTTATTTTAATATAAAAAAAGGACGATGCACTGTAAATTAGTTCCTCTCATCTTTTTATCATTTTCTTTTGATAGTTGAATAAGTTTTTTTTCGGGTAAATTATACTTACCAGACCTCTATTCATCGTCTAATATAAAATTTATCCAATAGTGAAGTTGCAAGCGTGTTTATCAATGTAGAATTACTATACGAAAGTAATAACAAAATATATTTTATGTTTTTTTTTTCTTGTGCTTAGACGGTCAATATAGAGTTACTACATATGAGGGAGGCCAAATTCAGGTACAATGCCCTCGTGGTTATGTCATCAAAGTATTAAGGAGTTTTTATGGAGTTGTTGGACTTAACGATAAAAACCCAACATGTCAGGATTATGGCGCCACACAAATTATGGCAAGGATGTGTAATACTAAACAGGACTGTACAACGGTAATGGATAACAAGTTGTTTCCAAGGACTACTTGTGTACCAGGTGTACACCCGAGACAGATTGGTACCTGTGTATTCCAGTGCTTGCCAAGTAAGTAGACCGCAATCAATACTCAAAAAGTACAATTGAACGCCGTTGGTTTTGTTACGGGGCCATTTTAAGGGAAACAAAGTTCAACATGGTGGTTATTATTAATTGCTGGGAAATGTATAGCAGTGTTTTCCTTTTATCTTTGAGCTAATTATTAGAATGCTATCAGTAAAAAAAAATAACATTTCCGATTCTGCCAATAAGCACAGTATATAGAAATAAACAATGAAAGGATATGGAGTAAATGCACATGAGACAAAGTCTCTTTGCGTTATTCTTGAAATTTCCGAGTAAAAGTTCAAACTATAACAAAAAAAGTCTTAAAAACTAAGGCACTGTCCTCAAGTGAAAATTCGACTGACTATCTAGATTGTTACACAATCTTGACTATTATGAAGCTTATAGAAAATGTCAGATATCTAAAAATTCTAGGACACTTTGAAAGTCAAGCTTTGATAATAATTAATAACATATAACATCTTGCTTCGGTATTCGTTAGCCGATGTATATATCTAAAAATAATGCAACTGTGTTGCTTAGATATAAGTGATAAGCCGGGAAGCCGAAATCCTTTTATTTTTCATATTTTTCATAGTTCTTATTAAATTCGCAAACTCCTAAAAGTTAGCAACAATGCTCATAAAAATGCAAAATGCTAATGAAATGTTATTTTGAAAAAAAAAATGATGGCAATGATTTGATTAAAACCAAATGAGCTCATGAAACCAATTCATCTGTGCCTGTTTACATGTCTAAGTTTTTTTTTAACTTTTATTTTTTACCAATATTCCGCACTATAGGATGTTTATGGTTCAGGATATATTTCGTAATGTTCCTGAAATAGGATGTGCTCTATGGAGGGGTATTTCCGCCACCAGAGAAATTCTATGCTGTAAATTTTATCTTCTCTTTTATTGTTTCGCTTTCCTTATCCATAGTTCTGCATTTTCTATATTCTATATTGTAGATTCTATAATATCAATTTATCATATTTTATATTCTTTCTTTCAATGTTCCTATTTCATCCGTACTTCTGCAGTTTTTATATTTTATATTATTGTTTCTAAAAACTCAATTTGTTATAATTTATGTTCTTTCTTTAAATTTTCCCGTTTCTATGCTTTGTTCATTAAGTTTTAAATTCTTCTTTCACGACATTATATCTACCGTGTTAATTTCGAAAAATTTCATGTTTTATAATTTGAAGTGTTCAAAGTAAGTATTCATTGTGCAACATTCTTTCGTTTATATTTTACTTTTGTCTTTGTATTTTCATGCAATTTTCATTTTTACGAGCTTAAAATAAACGTGGCGGAAAAAACGCGTATGATTGAATTATGACAACAGATGGCGCGAGTGTTTCTGTGACAGCTTTTTATCCACCAGCAGATTCGTCCACGAACAGGATCATATATATTATTGTGTATTTCAAAAACAATTTTTTATATGATGCAACAAAGTGACACTTTTAAGACGGTGAAATTAAAAAGCCTTCCATTTAAGTGAGAGTGAAGCGTTGAAAACTTGAAGGGGATCGTCCATGATTGGAAGCGATAATAGACTTTACTAAATACTGCTTATGTGATGTGGGAATCACTGAAAAAAAATCACCTTGAATCGGTAAACAGGTTTTTTTGTAAGAGTCTTTGTTAAACCTCGTAAAACGGGAAAGTGGAGATTTTGGGAATGGACCCCCATTGTGATCTCCTATATACAGCGCCAAATGTTCTGAGGCCCGTCATGGGTTTCTTGATTTCCTGATTATCATGGTATTTCTTTTGAATGATTATTTGATAACGAGCACATTTTTTTAATGATTATTTGATTATTAGCTTGCATTTTTATATATTTTTTGATTACTAAGCCAAAAATTTATTGATTACCAAGGTAAAAATTTAATAAATATTTGATTACCAAGGCAAAAATTTAATGAATATTTGATTACCAAGGCAAAAATTTAATGATTATTTGATTCCTATGACCCCATGAGGAGCCTCAGTTCTATAAGCCAGATGGAAAAAAACTTCCATTTTGTACAATGTTGAACGAAATTTTATGCTACCCAGTAATGAATTTTTAATAATAGAGGGGGGAAGACGAGATCAACATGATTTTCGGGACTTCCGAATTTTCCATTTATAACTTCGGAAAATCGGATAACCCCAGCTCTCTGAGAGTCCAAAGCTGAAGTCCAGAGCCCAGTGAGTGGTACCCGGAGCCATAGCATGGGAGCCCGGAGCAACAGTTTGGAGCTCAGAGACATAGTNTAGATCCCTAGTGCTGGAGCTCGGAGCCCTAGTGTACGAGCCCGGAGCCCTTGTGTTGGAGCCCGGAGCCAACAAAGAATGAAATATTAATATCGAGAAGGACCAATTGAAAAAATATTAATGAAGAGATAAACAAATAAGTTAATAAAATCAGTACAAAAAAGGGGAAAAGGGAATAAGTAAGAAAGAGAAAATACACTATACAAAGGGAAAAGCTATTTTTGACTTTGAAAATTGCTGATATAACAACTATATAAATATTCTTTTTGAGAATTCTTAGAAGGACTTTTGTCTGCATATGTAAGGAATAAGCTCTTAACTTCACTTCTTCCTTGGTTTCTTGACTTTCTTTTGTGTGGTAGTTGTTGTCTTTTGAGGAGAGTTAGCCCTCTTTTTCGACTGGCTTAGCTGTAGATTTCTTAGCTGCTGGCATGAAGGACAATTGCCACAGAAACGACACCTCGAAAGTTTGTGACAAATGTATACCAGCTTGACCATGCAGTTTCAATTACCAGTTGAAATCGCTGATTATATAGAAAAGCGAACCTTTTGTTTGGGAAACTGAGCTCGGCATGGCTGTATGAAGTTTCCCAGTCGTTGCATGTTAAATTGCACCGACTTAACCCCTAAATAGAGTTCTTTTTGTGGTGTGAATCTAGTCATTATGGTGTCCAAACAGAATTTAACAGTACTGAATAAATCGGTGACACGACACGAACCCCCCACCTCGTGTCCACTTTAGCAGGGCCAGGTATTTCCATTCGTGATCTAAAAATGGGAGTTATCTGATTTCCCCAAGTTGAAAAATTGAAAGTCCCGACGTCTCGAAAATCATGCTGGTCTTGCCAACCCGTCTTTTATTCGAAAACTATTACCATTCCGATAGCCTAAAATTTTCGATTAATAATGTCAATACATGGGAATTTTATTTTCACCAGGTGTATGCATGGGACTAGAAATATTTAACACTCTTTAAAAAGCAACCTTTTCCCGGTTTACGACGTAAATTTTAAGCGGTTCCGACATTATTTCCCGTTTCCCCGTGCATTTTTTATTTTCGATGATCCCTTTCCTGCTCACTAAAAAAGCCGACCCGCTCTCCGTTTACTTCAAAGCCGACCCCGCATCCAGCTTTAACATCATCGAGACACACTTGTAATTCTCCTGTGTGAATATAGCGAGTTTTGAGAGTAATTTGCTCCTGACAAAAAAGAAAAAGAGTAGTTTTCCCGAAAAGTTTTTAAGCTATTTACAGAAGAGATTTCAGTGCACAAGGTAATTCCTTTCAAGAAAAAAGCACATATTCTGTTAAAATTTTTACAAAAATCAGAAAGTTCTTATAACTAATTACATTAATTGGGAAATTGGGTTCTGGATCCCGGATTTGCATTTTTTAAAAATTTGGACCCGGTTTCCAACACAAGGACTCCGGGCTCCAACAATAGGGCTCCAGGCTCCAGCACCTAGGGCTCAGGACTCCACTCTCTGGGCTCCGGGCTTCAGATCCGGGCTCTCGGAGAACTGTTCACCAATAAATTGGTGGAATTTTGTGATCAAAGATGCGAATTATGGAACATTTTTCAATTCATTATATTACAAATAAATTAACAGGACAACAAATATAAAAAAGTTTGATAAAATTTATCCAAGATCTACTAATTGACCACTGAAGGCTGTTTTATGACCCTTGCCATTGTAAACTTCTAACAAGCGTGACGCTGTGCTTGAAATCATAGAATGTCCATTTTCCCTAGAGATTTATTGGCATGAATGTGTTCGAAAATTTAATGCATGTATACTGAACCTACAAAATGTAAAATTTTAAAGAATACGATGTGTAAATGAACTGCCCATATTGCTTGCTCATTTCTGATTCACGTACATATGATCAAGTATGATAAACTTTGTGTTTTTTTATCTATCCAACAAACCAATTTTTTTCCAATCCCGTTATATTTTGGACTGAAAATCGTGATTTTCCACGTTAAAAACAAGCCGTATTCAGGTATCCAAATGGGTATTTTCATTCCGAATGTGTGGCCTTAAAATAGGGGTTATCCGATTTTCCGAAGTTACAAATGAGAAATCCAAGGGTCTCGAAAATCTAGTACTATGGGGCCCTTTCCCGAAATTCCACAATTTTTTCTCAACTTTCCCGTTTCACGAGGGGGGGATTTAACAAAGACTCTTAAAAACTGTGTTTCGCTATCTAAGATGTTTTTTTCAGTGTTTCCCGCGTCACATCCGTATTTGGGCTGCGCAGTGTTTTCAGTAAAGTCTATTATCGCTTCCAATCATGAACGATCCCCTATAAGTTTCCCCCGCTTCACTCTCAATTAAATGGAAAGGTTTTTTTTCACCGTCTTAAAAATGTCATTTTGTTGCATCATATTAAAAATTGTCTTTGAAATACACCATTATATATATGATGTCCCTATAAACATAAAGTCATCTTCGTGGACGAATCTGCTGGTGGATGAAAAGCTGTCACAGAAACACTCGCGCCATCTGTTGTCATAATTCAATCATACGCGTTTTTTCCGCCACGTTTATTTTAAGCACATAAAAACAAAAATTGCATGAAAATACAAAGACAAAAGTTAAATATAAACGAAAGAATGTTGCACAATGAATACTTACTTTGAACACTTCTCTTTCAAATTATAAAACATGAAANNNTTTTCGAAATTAACACGGTAGATATAATGTCGTGAATTTAGAACTTAATGAACAAAGCATATAAAGAAAGAACATAAAATATAACAAATTGAGTTTTCAGAAACAATAATATAAAATATAAAAACTGCAGAAGTACGGAAGAAATAGGAACATTGAAAGAAAGAATATAAAATATGATAAAATGATATTATAGAATCTACAATATAGAATATAGAAAATGCAGAACTATGGATAAGGAAAGTGAAAACAATAAAAAGAGAGAAAAGGCGGAAATACCCCTCTATAGTGCTCTGCCCAACGGAAGTAGAAATCAGAATAGAACAGAAGAGAAAAGCTTTCCCATCAAAATTTTGATAATAATTAGTATAATATCTGCCCTACTGTAAGTGATCAAAACTTACACCTGATCTTAAAATAAACCTAATATATATATCAATGATTAAATGAAGGTATCATTCATGAAATTCCCTCGAATAATTTAAAAGGTGCAAGGATACAAAGTCAATCTTTAAATACAAATCTTTAAATACAAATGGTATGTTTTCTCATATGTTCCAAGCTCTGATACGTTGGTGGGGTGATACCTAAAAGGACTGTTATTTTTTTTTTAATTCTACCTTGCAACCATATCTCTTCCTATGCCTTGCAGTATTAGTAATTATTTTCAATAGAAAAATTGCAAAAATCGTTTATTCAAGTTTTGGTTAATTTATGAATCTCGGAAAGACCTGTTATGTTTTGGAATTATACTTTGCAACCATAGTTTTTCATTCATATCATTGAAAACAGTCATTGTACAAAAATATTTTATATTGATCTTGTACTCAATTTCACGGTTCAGTGCAGGTTAAGTGTTTTGCTTGAGTCTATGAACATGTTTTGTTTTTCTGATAAGGTCATTTTGATTTTTCTCATCAGTTTTAGCGACCAAGTAGGAAGGGGTTAGACTTCTATTAGGGTCGGCTCTTGTTTACATTTTGTCTTATATTTCAAACACAGTTTGGGATAGTGGTGAAATTGAACTGTTAAAATGTTTAAGATGTTAATATCCACCAACATGGAAATTTTTAGGAAAATCGGAATTAATGGTGAAATTTTTGGTCATTTTATGTGTTTCGTCTTATAAAAGGTTTTGAGATAGAAGTCAGGTTTAAATTGCAAAGATGTTCAGCATGTCAAGGACTACATTTTTATTAAACATGGTCAAGTTTTCCGACTTTATCCAAGATGGCTGCCAGAGAAGATAATAGTTTGATGTTGGACACTTTGGGAAAATATTCAAAGATCTCTGAAACAACCAATTCAATCGGAACCCAACTTGGTCACTTAGTTGTTCACTTATGAAAAATGTGTCCAGCAAGTTAGCATTACATCCAAGATGGCGTCCAGCGAAGAAGATGGTTCAAAATAGTGACCCAATGAGAAAAGCATTCAAAGATTTTCTCTCAAACAACTCAGTCAATTGGAACCAAACTTGGTCATAATAGTAGTTTGATGATTTCCTTCAAAGTTTGTGATTTTTTTTGTACCTCATCCAACATGGCCTACAGGGGGAACAAAGTTTAAGATAGGGACCCTTTGGAAATGCATTCTTTGCGCTGAAACTATCAAGTCAATTGGAACCAAACTTAGTCACTAAGTCCATGGGTGGTCCTCTTCAAAATTAATGCTCTAAAACTATCAAGCCAATTGGAACCAAACTTGGTCACAATTGGCAGTAGTTGATAGTTTAACTTGGGAACTCTAAAGGAAATGCTTTCAAAGATCGTCTATTCCGAAACTACAAAGCCAATCGGAACCAAACTTTGTCAGTTTAGTTCTTTAGTTGTCCCCTTCAAACATTATTATTTTTATATTCATACCTCATCCAAGATGGCCGCTTTTAAAGATCTTCATGGTCCATGTGATGCGATACAGGCTCTTGATAACCCTTTGTTTTGATTCAATTACAATCCCCCAATAGAATTTATTTTCAAGAGATGACTCCCACCAAACATCAAATTATATCAAAACCAATAAACCCAATACAAAACCATAAAAGTGAGTTCCCCTAGATTTAAATGGAACAGCCATAACCGTAAGAGCCACAAAAGATTAAAAATTGTCCAGCTTGGTCATGCTGATTGATAAGTGTGTCCCACTGTTGGGGTGAACTTTTTTTCATGTAAAAATAAAAACTTTCGTAATGAAAACTCTTGCATCCAATTTTTTTATGATTCACATAGCATGATCATGATGATCTAATTTTGTCTATTTCAGGTGAGTGCAATAAAGTTTACTGTGCCCGTGGAGGGAGATGTGAATTGTATCCTAACTTTAAGCCCTACTGTGTATGTAAAGGTGAATGGACAGGTCCAACTTGTACTGGTAAGTTTATTATGCCCATGGAGGGAGATGTGAATTGTATCCTAACGATAGGCCCTACTGTGTATGTAAGGGTGAATGGACAGGTCATACTTTTCATCTGTACGATATGTATATCTCTTCTGAACGCCAGATCACTAATTTCCTTCTAACCACAAGAGAGATTTTATATTGCCTTTGTACGATTTGTCTCTTCCTTCAAAATATTTAATTGACAGTATTAAAGCCTGGTCATGAGAAATTGACTGGCTTATTAAAACTAAATTATGTAAATTTTGTACCAAACATGTGTGGTCCTACTTTAAAGACAATCATTGCAAATGCCCCCATCATAATAAGTTTCCATAGCTGATCTAGGATTTTAGAATCAGATTTATGACATGTTTTTCCAAACCAAATACCACTGTTTGTTTTGGTTCAACAGTGGTAATATCCAAGTCAACATCCTTACCAAAGGAATCACTCATACAAAGTTATAGTGGTAATACCCAAGTCATCATCCTTACCAAAGGAATTACTCATAGAAAGTTATAGTGGTAATACCCAAGTCATCATCCTTACCAAAGGAATTACTCATATAGAGTTATAGTGGTGATACCCATGTTAACATCATTACAAAAGAAATTACTCATAGAGAGTTAAAGTGGTAATTTCCATGTCAATATCCTTTCCAAAGGAATTACTGACAGGGAGTTATCGTGGTAATTACTATGTCATCATCCTTACCAAAGGAATTACTCATAGAGAGTTATTGTGGAACTACTTATGTCAAAATCCTAACAAAAGGAATTACTCATAGAGAGTTATAGTGGTAATACCCA